>PVJO010022907.1:0-27259 GCA_004026905.1 Hystrix cristata | reverse complement strand
GGGGATCGAACTCAGGCCCTTGTGCTTGCAAGGCAAGCACTCTAATCACTGAGCTAAATCCCCAGCCCCTTGTTCTTCTTTATTGATTGACTGATTGGTACTGAGGATTGACTCTATAGCCTCACACGTTATAGGTAAGTGCTGTGCTGCTGAGCTACATCCTCGTCCCTTTTTAAATTTTACTTAGAGGCAGAGTTTTGCTAAGTTGCTCAGGCTGGCCTCAAGCTTGTGATCCTCCTGCCTAAGTCTTCTGAGCACCGAGATTACTACAGGTGTGCCACTGTTCTTGATAATGAGACCTGTTTTACTGTTGTCGTTTTTTTAAAATAAACCTGTTGGAATTCAAAGTCAGTTAAATATTGCCTTTTAACATACCCATCCTGAGAGCAGGTAATTAATACCATGATGTTACTCCAAACGTACTTGGAATTTTTCCTTTTTTGAGACAGGGTCTTACTGTGTTGCCCAGACTGCCTTGAACCTTCAGGCTCAAGTGGTCTTCCCCTCTCAGCTTCCTGAGTAACTAGGACTACAGGGGATACCACTGTGCCTAGCTAGAATTTTCCTTTTGAATTGACAGAAATAATACGAAAGGTGTCTTAACTATTTGACAGACTTCTTTTCAGGTAAACAGTGGCATCACAAAGCGAACTTCTTTTGCCAGACTTGAAATATAAATCAGGTATTAGTTTTCTAAAATTTACTGTTGAAGAATATACTATAGGTCCTCAAAATAATTCTAAGAGAATAATTGTAAAAATACTTCAAGGGATGCCATTGTTAAAATGAAGTGACAGAGCCTCTTAGTATAAAAAACTCATCACTTATGGTATGTTTGTTAAAGATTCAGAGGTTGTACTTTGTAACATCTTTTACTTTTTTTTTTTAAACTAAAGGAGATAGTAAAAACCATAGTTACTTCTTGCTGTATTACAGTTTTCAAACGTACATGTGGTTTTTGCATAATGTGGCACCTCTTTTGGCTCTTCTTCAGTAATGGTGAATTGTCTTTTGAAGGGCATTTCATTCATGATAAGGAGACTTTGTATATAAAAAAGCCAAATGATTGCCATGAGAAAGAATTTTTAGATTTGGATGAATTCTAGCTTATCAGGCCTTTTATGTCAGTTTCAGTCAACTTGCTAAATATAGTCCTCCTATGAAGTCTCTCAAGTTGTTGATTTCCCTTTAGCCAAGGTGGAAGAGCACCTTCATATGACCAGTCAAACTATGGTCAGCAAGATTCGTATGACCAGCAGCCAGGCTATGATCAGCATCAAGGCTCATATGATGAGCAATCAAATTACGATCAGCAGCATGATTCCTATAATCAAAACCAGCAGTCCTATCACTCACAAAGAGAAAACTACAGTCACCATACACAAGGTAAGATACAGTGACTTGTATTATGGTTCCTTTTTTTCCTCAGAAAATTGTTTTTATATTGAGTTTAGATTAAAAGGATTTCACACAAAGGAATCACAGAGGATTTCATATTTGTAAGCATTTGGGGTAACATTGAACACACATTTTTTTTCTCAGGGCCATAAAAACTGTTACTAGATTTTTCTTGTTTAGCTTTTTGGAGACTCCCAGTGGTTGCATGACTTTTTGACGGATGATTACATGAATTTTCTTTGTTGTCTCAGTGAACTCTGATCATACGACATTTCTGTTGCTGCGGGTTCTTTTGGTGACAGAGGTGTACTTGAATTGTGGCAATTATCCTATACAATGTTTGCTTTCCCTAACTTCACCTAAGAAGGTTCAATCATTTCTTTTGTTGTCCCATAGCACAATGTATATGCCACTGATATTTAGGATTCGGTGCACTTCATGAAAGGGAATGATTCAAGGGCAAAGATCCTAAGTTATCTGTTTTGTGTGTAGTCATGCCTTGGTTCATAGTAAGTGCTCAGTAAATGTTTGCAGAGCTTCCTCCCCACCCCCACTGCTGGGGATTGAACCCATGGCTTTGCACATGCTAGCCACATACTCTACCACTGAGCAGTGTACATCTTATTCAGTAATTGAGTGGGTGAATGAACGTGACAGCTCATTTGTTTGGCATCTTCTCTCTTTGAAAATCCAGTTTTGTTTTTTTGTAGTACTCAGGATTGAACCTAGAGCTTTCATACTGAGTGAGCTATGTCCCCAGCCCTTTGAAAAATTTTTTTTATGTTGAGAGAGTCTTGCTGAGTCACTAAGTTGCCCATGCTTGGCTCAAACTTGCAGTCCTCTTGCCTCAACCTCCCAGCGTGCTAGAATTATAGGCATGACACCATGCTCAGCTTCCAGTTATGTTTTATCTGTACTTGGTTTACATTTAAATGTTTTTGAGTCAAAGAAAGTAATAACTTTCAAGCCTAGGGGTGTGCTTTTCATATGTAAGTTATTAGGTTATATTTTAAGTCATTATTCCACATTACTATTTTGTCATCAGATTTTCTAGCACTGTGGAATTTGACACAGATATGGTTCTCAAACATATTTAATTCCTGATGGTTTTCTAATGACTTGCATTTGAGTTCTGTGCATATGTGCCTTTTTCTAAAGGATATAACTTTGGACCTGAAGAGCCTTTTAAGGTTATATTATGTGAACCATTTTTCAGAAATGGCAGTATTCACTTAGGTATGTATGTTTTCCTTCTTACAGATGACCGTCGTGAAGTGAGTAGGTATGGAGAAGATAATAGAGGATATGGCGGGTCACAGGGAGGAGGTAGAGGGCGTGGGGGATATGACAAGGATGGAAGAGGTCCTATGGCAGGATCAAGGTAAGTATTTAGATATAGATGACTACATTTCTTCTCTCTCTCTTTCTCTGCTCTATTCTTTTTTTGTCATTATTGTTGTTTTCTGTTTTGGTGTTACTTTGCTGGTTTGATCCTGGCATTTAATTTAGTTAAGAAACTTAAGGAATTATAGAAAAGAGGGAAGAAATTAAAAATTTATTTTCAGTCTTAAGATTTCATGAATTAGAATAGGCTATGTTAGCAGTTATTTTACGTGGTATATCTTGAACAGTAGTAAAGAAATGTACTGTGCTACAATTGTGGTTAAACCACTTGACTAGGTTTTTCCTGCCAGAAAGTAGGTTTTTCCTACCTAAAAGCTAGACTTCTTTAAAAGATGACTCTGGGAAATTGAAGTGTTTCATAAAAAAATACAAGGTAAGTTAGTTCTAGATTGGAAGTCAGAGAGGCTGTTTCTTAGTCTTGAATTTCTTTGGGCAAGGAAAGATTAGGGGTATACTTTTTTGTATATACTAGGTAAAGTAGAGTAGAAAGCTGGGATTGGCAAATAAGAGAAAGATTTAATGTAAATTATTTTGTGCTTTTTTTTCCTTTTTCTTGAGTAAATAATTATTGAAACAATTAGTGTAACATCACATGTCATTCTGTATTTTATCTAGAATAATCTGTGGTAAAGGAATGATTTTTTAAATTTATCTTTTCTTTTCCCCATTGCTAGTATTTTGAGTTGTGTGTTCCCCCCTCTTCCTTACAGCATCTTTCAAAAGCTGGTTTTAAAATTACTTTTAAATATGTCTGCAAGGTTATCACTTCAGCCCCAAAAACAAGAATGAAAACGTAGTTGACATTTGTCCTCAAGTGAGACTTGTTGATTATAAATTTGTTTTTAAAATACACAGGCTAAAAGATAATGTATTTTCATTGGAAATTGAATTGTCAGTCACCTGTTATTTATACTTAATAGTGTATCAGTACCAGTTAACTCTTTTAAGCTCCTTAGAGATTGGGTGTCCCCTGAAGTAACCTGAGAAACAAAACAAGCATATACAGACTTACTTTTTTCACTGAGTTGTATTTCTTTATTTTTACTGTACAGTGCATATTAATTGTTAGTTTACCGAGTTAAAACAAATACATCATAGGCCCCTTCATTATCAAAGAGAACAGTCTGCTCTCAGTGTAGATATAAATGGGTGATATAAAGTAACTTGGCACTTACTTTCTACCTATTAGCCTCCCTCCTACCTAAAACAAGTTCCAAAACAAGATAACCCAACAGATATATTTAATTTTCCAATTGATATGTTTTAAATAATTAGTTGTCTTGGAGTACTGTGCATTTTATAGTATGTCATAGGTTTAATTTTCTTCATAAAGAAGTTAACTCAGTAGATTATCTATTAAACTATGATAGTGTCTGACTGAGAATAGTGGAATTCCACTTTCTAGGAGGAAGAAGGTAGGGAATAGGTAGGGGAAGTCTTTATAGATACAATTTTCATCTGTGAGTGAGGACTCACCTTACAACTAGAGAACTGAGAAGACCTTGAATGATGTTTCTGATGAGGAATGAAAGAGTGCCTTAGCCAATCCTGGGGGTCCAACTTATAAGCAATATAACCTTCTTGGCAATGTATTTTAGTATAATTTGTGACCTAGATACTGACGATGAGCTAAGGTTTTTCAGTTTTTCAAATCTTTTTATTTACCCTTAGAAGCCCTTCATACAAAGTCTTGGGCAGAAGCCAGTATATGTTTGGTCAAATGATGCTGATCTGGTTTAAGTGGGAGTAAAATTGGGCTGGGGGGGGGAATCTATAGTCTTGCCCCTCTCCCCCTCCCTCCAATAAATGAGATGTTCACAAAAGGCCTTTTTAAAAAGGCCATTCATCCATATGAAAAATGATTATTCTCTCTATCAGGTTGGCAAACTTTCTATGAAAGGCCATGTAGTAAATGTTTTAGGTTTTCAGGCCACGTGATTTTTGTTGCAGCTCTTCAACCCTGCCCTTGAAGCACCAGAGTGACCATAAATAATATGTAAATAACTAAACATTGTTGTGTTCCACTGAAACTTCATTTATGGATACAGTTCTGAAATTGGAAGTTCATATACTTTTCATGTGTCATGACATTTTAAGATGTGCTTTTCAGTTTGCTTACTGGGGTAAAGTAAAGCAATTGAATTTGAGTATAAATGCGAAGTTTCAAAATTTTTTTTTCCACATTCGGTTGTGCATTTAAGCGCCAAAAATAACCAAACATTTTTCATTAGTCTTCATCAACACTCTCATTTGTGATGTTAATCATCTTAATAGCTTGTTGAAAATGTTATCTTTTGGGGGCTGCTTTGAAGACTAGCCGGCATTAATTGGATTTATATTTAAAGAAGTAGGGATATAGTTAATGGATGAGGGTCAGATGTGTGGTAAAGGATGGGATGTTCTTAAATTCTGTGATTGCTTGGTTGGTGGAGGAATTTAGACCAAAAGCAACTCAGCAGCTTCCCACATATGGAAGAAAGAGATGCATGAAAATTTTAGGGACTATAGGAAACAATGTATTTCTTTGATTTTTTTTTTTTTTTTTTTTCCCTAAAGACACGGTCTCACTGTGTAGTTTAGGCTGGTCTCAAGCTCACAGCAGTCCTCTTGCCTCAGTGTCCTGAGTGCTGGAATTACAGGCATGTATGAAGCCACCATACCTGGCTTCTATTCTTTTTCTTTGAAAATGCAATTGTAGCAAAGGAGATTGAATTTCTTATTATTGTCCCTAATTGACATTGACCTCTTAGTGGACTAGAAGCGAAGACTATAAAGTCTCTGAGTGTTTTTGAACTGTAACATTGTGATTACTGCTTTGCAAAATTTCTAGAACTTCTTAGATAATTGTTATTATTATTATGTCATCAAGGCTTTTATAGTCAAGTATCTTCACCTTCTTAAGAGTGATTAATTAGCTCCTACATTTCCATAGTGAACAGAACACTGTAATGTGCCTTGGAGCTTAGTAATTTGTAATACAGTCAGTTGATACTAAAAAAAAAAAGTATATGGGTTGGACACGATGGCGTTTCCTGTAATCCCAGCACTTGGCAAGGTGAGACAGGAGGATTGCCACAAGTTTGAGGCCAGCCTAGACTACATAGTGAATTCGTGGCCAACCTAAACTTGAGACCCTGTCTTAAAAAACAAAAACAATAAAAAAAAAAGGTATATATCTTTTTTTTGATATATCTAGAAAAGCATTGGCCAGTAGAAATACAATGTGAGTTACAAACATGAGCTATCCATGTAATTTAAAATTTTCTAGTAGGCACATTTAAGAAAACAGGGCTGGGCATGTATAGCTCAGTGGTAGAGTTTTTGCCTATGTATAGTGGGTTAAATCCCCAATATCACACACAGACACACACATAGAAAAAACCAAATAGGTGAAATTAAACATCTAAAATAGAATTTCTTGTAATTAATATAAAAAATTCTTAATGAAAGCCAGCTATGGTGTTGCATGCCTTGTAATCCCAGCTATGTGGAAGGCAAAGGCAGGAGGATCATAAAGTTTGAGGCCAGCCTGGGCAGTTGAGTGAGTGAGACTATCTAAGGGCTGGGGATGTAGTTCAGTGTTGGAGTGCTTACCTGGCCTGCTCAGTACCTTACACACACACACACACACACACACACACAAAATCCTTAAATGAGGTAATGTACATTCTTTTTTTTTTTACTAGAATTTAGAAATCCATTTTACATTTACTTTTAGGGCACATCTCATTTTATACTGCTAGCTATATATTCAAGTACTCAGCACCACATGTAGCTAGTGGGTATTGTATTGGACAGTGCTTGGCTCCTAAAATGTTAATAAATGCTGAATTCAGAAAGCCTTTTTACATTCACATACCAGGTGGAAGGAAATTAGTGTAAGTACAGCTACTATTGAGAATGATTTAAATTCAGTGAGTCATTTACATTTGGAATTAATGTTGGTCTTTCCCTCAGACTCCAAATCTTGTATTCCTTACTTAGTAGTATGAAAACTCAAGCATGGCATGGGTTTTTAAATTAATCTTTTCCAATTTTTAATTAAGCCCCCTTTTCTCTCTGCATTTTAAAATTTTCTGGTAATAAAAGATTCCTGCGTTGTCCTTTTACCTCTTGGCAGTTTTAGTCCTTGCATAGAAACATTTAGATGTATTTATTTACTTTGGGGTATTTTTTTGAAACAGGGTCTCACTATGCAGTTCAGGCTGGCCTTGAACTCACGATGTAGCCCAGGCTGGCCTTAAATTTTTGGCGA
The DNA here is from genome assembly GCA_004026905.1 of Hystrix cristata. NCBI lineage: Eukaryota > Metazoa > Chordata > Mammalia > Rodentia > Hystricidae > Hystrix > Hystrix cristata. The sequence goes on along the minus strand of PVJO010022907.1, from coordinate 20,202 downwards.
TCCTCCTGCCTCAGCGTCCAGAGTACTGGGATTACAGGCGTGCACCACACCTGGCTAGATTTTTTTTTTTTTAATTAAAGATTAGGAACAGATTCTGCCAGTGAACTTTTGTTTTTCTTGACAAACAGTTGAAATTGAACCTGATTATCTTCTCTGAATATGTAATGCTATAATAATGAAGGAACTCCCGAAGTCTACCCTAGGGCAGGCTGCTCATTTTGGTTTTGAATGTGAGGGGAACCAACACCATGAGTCAAAGAGTATGTTAATTTTTTATGCAGGAGGTACTCAGCCAGTAAAATTGAGTATCTTATATTATGTCTTTGTTAAATATCACTACTGCTTCTTATAAAATGTCCTCACTTCAAGAATTCTTGATGTGTGTATGTTTGCTGCATTTTCTGGGATTGAAAAATTTGTTGTGGCAATATTTTGACTGACATGTTGAAGTACCTCTGTGTCTTAATGTGCTAGCAAGGCCTCAGTAGTGTGTGGTAAAGGACTTGTAATTTGCAGGTTTGCAAGAACAACTCTTAGCAGGCATACATATCTTTTGTTACTTAATAGTGAGTACTATTTGAATTTTATTTACTGTATTTAGTAAGTTTCCTAATATGTGGTGTAAGAAATGGTTGAAACATCTTAATGTAAAATTATAGATCATCTGACCAGTGCATCTCAGACATTAATGTGCATATGAATTTAGGAATTACTTGATTACTTATGACTTACTTATCTTATTAGAATGTAGATTCTAATTCAGTAAGTTTGGGTGGAGACTGAGATCCTGCTTTTCTGAGATGCTCCTAGGCTGTGTTTACACTGCTGTGCTTGTGCTTAACCTTTGATGAGTAGTAAGAATGTAGACTTACAATTTGTAGAAGAATAAAATAAACTCAGGGGAGTATTTTACTGGCTGAAAATTTTAGGATTCATTAAGACTCTTCTCTAAGTCTCTTGGTTTAAAGAATCATTCTTTTTCTAATGTACTATGGCAGTGTTGGCGAACCTTTCAGAAATGAGTGTGCAAACTGCAACCCAAAACCCATTTATTTATCACAAAGTGCCAACACAGCAATTAAACCTGAATTGAGTGTTTAGTTTAGAAAAAATAACTCACACTTAATACCTTTTGTCTTAAAAGGAAAACAACACATGTGCCATAGGTTCACCACCACTGCACTATGGTATTCCCATAGGTACAGTCATTGTCTTGAAAACTTTAAAGTGCTTTATTTTTAGAAGAAATGCTTAGGGAAGATGACAAGTTACAATATCATTTATGTGGAAGAGAAGGAAATTATACTCAAATGTCATTCATTTTATAGATTCTCTTTTTTCAGAGACAGGCTTTTTTATGTTTCAGGTTTTATTATCAGCCAGATCGTAAAGAGTAGGAACTAGCATTTTACCTTATTTTATTTTTGGAGACAGGTCTTGTATTGTTTAGGCTGGCTTCACATTCACTGTGTAGCCCAGACTGGCCTTGAACTTGCAGTAATCTTCCTGCCTTGGCCTCCCCAGTGCTGGGATTACAGGTGTACACCACCGCACCTGGCAGCACTCGCTTTTTTTAATATGAAATTGCGTATCTTTTACTGTGTTTAATAAATCTGTTTAGATGACAGCAAAGTAGTTAAGAGGTACCCTTTCCAGCCCTTGTTTGTGAACGTATGACTTCTGTTTTCTTATTTTAAAAGTCTGCTTTATCCTGGGATATAATCTCCTGACATAAGAATGTGGGTTTAATTTTTTCACTGGATCTTATCTCCTCACTTTTTGGAATTAAAAGGATCATCTTTGAAGAAACCTGAGATATATTGGTCTCTAATAAGATTTTCAGCAGTTTGATCTTGAGAATCCTATTGGTTTCCTTTTCTTTTTTCGCGCATTTGTTTGTTTGAGATAGGGTCTTGCTATATAGTTCAGGCTAACCTTAAACTCATTATGTAGCCCAGGCTGGCCCTCAAAACAGCTTCCTTAGCACTGAGATTACAGGCATGTGCCATCACACCCAGCCTGGTTTCCCTTTCTTAAGGAGTTAGTTGTGATATACATATATGTCATTTAGAAAGGTGGGAAAGGCTTGGGTACTGTTCAAAAGTAGTGGTATATGTATACATGAAAATGTACTGTCTGTGAAAGTCTGAGTTTAGTATCATCTACATAACTTTGAAAGAGTCTGCCTTTCCTGCCTAAAAAGGCTTCCTAGAAATCATACAGAAATTAAAAGCAAAGTAAAATGTGCGAGTCTCTACCTAAATTGATTGGAAGGGTAACATTTTTACATCAGGGTAATAGAATACACTGAGACTGCCAAAAAAACTTATACATCAAGAAAAAAACTTGTATAAATATTAGAATACTAAATTTGTTGAGACATCATGAGATTAATATAAATTACCTGTGGCCTTTACAATTACAGGAGATGGGGCTGAGGATTTAGCTTAGTGGTCAGAGTGCCTGCCTCACAAGCACAAGGCTCTGAGTTTGATCCCCGGCACCAAAAACAAAAAAAAAACAACCCAATTACAGGAGATGGGGCTGAGGATTTAGCTTAGTGGTCAGAGTGCCTGCCTCACAAGCACAAGGCTCTGAGTTTGATCCCCGGCACCAAAAACAAAAAAAAAACAACCCAATTACAGGAGGTACTCAAAGTGGTTTGGCGGGCATTCCAGACATTTATTAGTATGGCAAACTGCTGAAGTGTGTAGTATACACTTTTTTGGTGAACTCTGTATTTATTATAGGGAAAGAATGCTTTCTTATTTCATCAGTGGTTTTTCTTCAAATGGTTCAGAAAAGCTTTCTAAAGAGTAGGATAATCACTAAAGCAGAGATTATTAAGTGATGAGAGACATTAGTAGATTGGATTAGCTTCTAAGGGTTATAGTAGTGTAAGATTATTAGCAGTAGTACATCAGATATTACCATCTGAAAACTTATTTCTATCTCAGCAGATGAACCTTCAGAAGATTATATGTCAGTCATGAGAATCAAACTTCTATTGGATTAGTTAAGAGTTTCTTGATTAGGGAGAGCTTGTAGATTTCTTACATAAAGCCATGTGTACTCTGACCATTGACTTACCTGACAGTGGCAGTTTGGCACATAAAGTCATCCTGTGGGTGGCTGTGGTATTTACAGGCTCATTTTTGTGTATATTTGTGTTACTTTTTTTATTCATCTCATACACCCACTATTTGGCATCATAGCAGAACCTAGTACTAAAGTTTTTATCTCTTCTGTTCTACTATCAAAATCTTAACCTTGCTTTGTATTCTTGTGGTCTTTTTTCTTTTCCTCTTGTTTTAAAAATAACCCTTTGGAAAGAATACTTGTTCTAATTTAGCATTCTTCATGCTGTGACTCCAGCTTTAAGTTATGGTTGAGTAGTGTCCTTTTGGCTTGGGGTTGGGAAGATTTTAAAATAAGAGTATATTTGATATATTATCTAGTAAGCTTGGAAAGGCATCTTGTAGAAATAGATCCTCGGGAAGACACTTAGATGGAAACAACATTTTGAGGTCTATGAAAATGGAATTAACTGGAATGTTAGTAGTGCTACTGTTTTCCTAAGAGCTCTACTTGGGACAGTTAAGTGTAGATTGAGCCCAGGGCTCAGCACATTAGAGACTTAAGGAAGAAATCATTTCTTCAATTTTTCCTCTGCAGTGGTGGTGACCGCGGTGGCTTCAAAAATTTTGGTGGTAAGTGCTGAGTATCCCAAAATGTTTCAGTGGAAATGCTATATAAATCTAAAAGCCACCAATATCCCGCAGATGCAGTCTAAGCCCTTTCTTACTCCGTTGAGGCTGGTGTGTGTTGTGTGCTTTTTAAAAAAAATTATATATATTTATATATACACATATATATCTCTCAAAGTAAATATTAAAAAGCCAGAGCTGATCTCAAATAGTCCAATGGGTTTCTACACAGTGTATTTGCATGAAAGAGTCTGTGGTAACCAATGAATGAGACCTTCACTGGATTTTGACAGTATTTTTTTTTTTTTTAAATAAAGGTAGCTGACGTGTTTTTAAATTATTAGGGTTTTCCAATCAGCCTTCACAACCAGAGCTTAACGAAAGTGATAATGCCAAAGTGGTGGGTGCCGTCTTGGACAAGTTTAAGGAGGAAAAGTTGACATTCATCTTGATTTCTTAAAACTTTTAATAAGATTTAATCTACATAGTTACTTTGTAAATCTGTGATGGTTGACGTTCAAGGATTTTGGGAGTATTGACTTTTCATGCCTTGGTTGTTATTAGTGTTTCTGAAAAATTAAATGAGTTGCCTTAAATAGCTTTTTTTCCCTTTCCCCTTAGGTCACAGGGATTATGGGCCCAGACCAGATGCCGGTAAGGTTTATGGTAGTTTGTAATTTTGCAGTTAAGGAAATGTTAGTTTTCAGCTTTTTGAAGGAGAAAATGTGTCTGAAGGTATTAGTACAGGAGGAAGACAATACTGCCTGAAGTAGAGAGCTTTGTTTCTAAGTAAATGCCAAAAAGAGAAATGCAGGGTCATTGATAGGAAAGTTTGCTGGGGAAATTGCTGTTTGTGTTTTCTTGTGGTCTACTTTTTGTTCTTTGAAGAAATACTTGTATCTTTACTGCTAATAAACCTTCATTATTTAAATTATTGCAAATCAGGTTTAACAAAAATATTGGTATCATTGGGGCGTTAGAGGCAAAAAAGGTGTGTTTAAGAATCTCCTACATTGGATTTATAGTCTGCTTAGGGGGCCTAGGAAACCTGAGTTCATACATGAAAGAATTGTCTTAATCTGGGTAGAGGTTGCTGATTTTATGTGGCTTTTTATTTTTAAATGAAATTCAAGGATACAGATTTTACTCATGGAGCCTTTTGAAAGTTGTGATTTAGAAGTTAAAAATCTATTTGAACCAAAAACTTTTAATATATATTGAAATCAGAACTTTTGTTTCTGTTAAGATGCCAAAGTATTATATATGGATGGCAATTTCTGAATTATCCCTTGATGAACTGAATTTTTGTACATCTTTCTTACTTTGTTGTACTAATCCAAAAGTATGTGTGTAAGGTAAGGTGTGTGTACAAGGTGCTCCTATCTTCTGATATGTACAAGGCTTATTGCAATGAGTATGAAACCAGCAGTTTTTCTTGGCTTGCTTGGAAATCTAAAGTGCCGGATTTGAGGGGAATTTTATCCTGGAGAGCGTTACTACAACTTTTGATTAATTGTAGAAAATTTAAAATCCTCCAAAGAAATGAATGCTGATTTAAATGAACTCTTCATCTCTTCACGAGATGTAGTCCTGTATCTGAATCTGAAAAGTGAGATTTGAAAGACCTCTCTTAATAGGTCTATTTATATTTCAGAGTATGAACTTGATGCACTTTACCTGAAGTTTAGTTGTAAGAATTGATCTATCATACAATTACTGTAAACACTGCGTGTTTGCATAATTTTTTTTTACATTAGTCTTTGTTTCATTTTCGGTCTTAAAAACAGTTGAATATTGGACAATAAATTTTTATTTTTGAGTACTGAGCAGGATGTAGTAGAACTAAGGAATGTAAAATTAACCGTAATTTTTTCTTCCTTAGATTCAGAATCTGATAATTCAGATAACAACACAATCTTTGTGCAAGGACTTGGGGAAGGTGTGTCTACAGATCAAGTGGGAGAGTTCTTTAAACAAATAGGAATTATCAAGGTGAGTAAAAAGTGTGGCTTATGTTGAAAACTTCTTAATTATTAACATACTCTGGATAAGATACATAATTTCATCATAAGCGTATGTACTCCAGTAGGGCTTGTCTCTTAAAATCCTCTGATAGTCACACTTACCCAGGTCTATAGACCTTTGCTAAATTTATGAAGATTTTATTCCATATCTGTGTTTGTCTTTCTACTGCCTACCTGTGCTTTAGCTTCAATCGTAGGGCTCTAAAAATAGTCTCTGCCTAACTTTTTTTATTTGGGTGGGTGCTGGGGATCAAGCTCACGGACTCGTGCTTGCTAGGCAAGTGTTCTACCACTGAGCTAAATCCCCAACCCCTGCTCAACTCTTAAAATTGAGAGAGCCAAAAGAAATTGTTAGAATGCTATAGATTCTGCAGTCTATAAATATGCAAACTTAGGTTGTTACTATTTTTGGTATTTAATGTCTATACTGCATTAATGTCTGTACTGCCCAATGTATAATGCATTATTTTGTAATTACTAGTGTATCTTGTGCACTCTTTATTTCAAGCATTTTTTTAAATCTCTTTAACTAGAAAGCAGCTTTTAGAGCAGTGTTAAATCGATAATAACATTTGCTTGAAATCAAATTGCATTTGTGTTTTTTTTGAGACGGGATTTTGCTATGTAGTTCATGCTGGCCTGGAATTCACTATGTAGCTCAGGCTGGTCTCAATCTTGTGGAGATGCTCCTGCCTTAGCCTTCTGAGTGGAGGGATTACAGACGTGTGCCACCATGCCCACCAGTTTATCAAATAAAACTCCCTTCTGAACATCCTTCCTGACTTCTAAATGTTTTACAAAGTATATATATATTTACATGAAACATTATCTGCATCTAATTTTTGTGAGGTTTGAATAAATTATATGTAGGTAAGCCATATAATTATCCCTTCCCTCCCTCCCTCCCACCCTCCCTCCCTCCCTCCCTCTTTCTTTTTCTGTTTTTTGTTTGTTTGTTTGTTTGTTTGTTTGTTTTTTTAATATGGGTGGTGGGGATTGAACTCAGGGCCTTGCACTTGTAAGGCAAGCGCTCTACCACTGAGCTACATCCCCAACCCTCTTTCCTTTTCCTTCTCCTCCCTCCCTCCCTTCCTTTCTTCTCTTTTCTCTCTTTTCTCTCTCTCTGAAAGTGCTTAGGAAGATACAATACTACTACGCTATATCCTCCAGCCTCTGTAACATTTTTATGCCTGGTTTTCATTTACTTTAGCTTGGAGAGTTTTTGTTGTCCACACTTATAGATAATTTCAATTTTATATTAGATGATAGATAACTTCAATTTTTAGATTAGGTACATATTATTTTGTAGTATGGGTATGTGAATTCCTTTTTAAGAGTAAATCTTTTATTATCTAAATGGCACAATTATCACATATTCTTGAAATGCTAATACCAACTTGTTTTTTCCTCAGACAAACAAGAAAACTGGAAAACCAATGATAAATCTTTACACAGACAAAGACACAGGGAAGCCAAAAGGGGAGGCAACAGTGTCATTTGATGACCCTCCTTCAGCTAAGGCAGCCATTGACTGGTTTGATGGTATGCCTCATTTGTATAATTACCTATAATAGTTTTCTAGTATGGAAATGAAAATATATTCTGGGAGACTAATTGTAATATTAATTTTTACTTTTGCAGATATTAATGCAAGCCAGAGTTTTTGTGTACTTATAAAATGAGCTTATCTATTTGTCATTTTCTTATACCATGCTTTGCATTAGATCTAACTCTAATCCTGATAAAAGTATTAGAGAGTTGGTTGACTCTATAGTCTTTTAAAATTTAGTTTCCTTTCCAATATAAAGTTAAAACACACTTAGAAGAAATAGTAAGACTTCTTTTCATTAATTTTCCTTCTAGTCTTATTTTTTTTTATTTTTTTATTTTTTGTTGGTGCCAGGGATCAAACTCAGGGCCTTGTGCTTGCAAGGTGAGCACTCTAACCACTGCGCTAAATCCCCAGCCTGCCTTCTAGTCTTTTAAGATGTAGTTTAAGAAGTTTATCATGGTATCCTCAATACAGTTTTGTCTCATACTTTTTTTGTTTAACATTTTAACAGTTACTTCTCCATGTTATTATATATCCTTCATGTTTTATACCCTAATTATTTAATAATAACTAACTTGGGATGTTTATGAGCTAGGCACAATTCTCTTTTTAGTGTTGGGTGTGAATCTATAGTCTGGTGTATGTTAGGCAAATTTTCTACCATTGAACCACACCTTCAGCCCTAGGCACTGTTGTAAGAGTTTAATGTTCATTAACCCAGTTTAACGTTCCCACTGGCTTGACCCACCTGTGGTGCATGCACGACTGTCCCATCTGGCAGCTTTCATCACTGGTGGTACAAACAGATCTAATCACTTTTATCAGTCTTTTTATTAATAACTAATAAAAAGCTGCCCAATGGGGCAGTCATGCATGTACCACCAGTGGTTCAAGCTGGCTGGCAGTGAGACATGAATTATGGCCATGTCATGAATGTGTTCATCCTCATAGCAACCCCATGAGACTTACACCCTGTTCCCATTTTATATACGATGAAATTGAGGCACAAAGAAGCTAAATAATTTCTAAGATCACAAGAAAGTGGCAGTCAGGATTCACTCAGGCAGGCTGGCTTCACTGTCTTCCAAGTATGTAACCATACTGGATTGACAGACATTTGAAGTCCCTTCCATTTTATGCGATTATTGTACCCTTCCAAAACATAGTTGTAGTTTTTCTTCATAGATGAGATTATGAGTCCATGTCTGTCCCCATCTCTGTATTCTTTACTTTTTTGCGGGGGAGGGTGCTGGGGATCGAACTCAGGGCCTTGCTAGGCAAGCGCTCTACCACATGAGCTAAGTCCCCAACCCCAATTTTTTTTTAAAACCAGTTCTTATTATGACTTTTAGAATACTGACCTGTGAGTTGGTTCCCATGTCAGAGTACTTGTCATACCGTCTAACATCTTGGGAAGTTGCCAGACACAGTGATAAGGAGTTTGATCAGGGAACTAAGGCTCATGGATTTATAACCATTTTATGAATCTTTGGGTACTTCTTTTTATTTACTAATTCTGTTGCTTAATATAAAGCAAAAAGCTTACTATGTAGTAGTTTCTTTTCCACCTTGATTCCCTGCTCCCATGATCTTGTTTGTCTTCCTGACAGGTAAACAAGCACGCTGGGCAGTACATATGCAAGCATATGTGTGAATGTGTAGGTACATGTGCACACACACACGCACACACACACACACACACTGTTTCTTTAAATAGAAATAGTGACATAACTTCATACATTGTTTCTCAGTTGGCTATTCATGTAAAATTATTAGATGTGGGTTTTTCATTTGCGTGTATGGTTTTTGTCTTTATTTTTAGCTTAATAAAAAGTGACAGATCTGCTTTGTTCAGTAGGTTGTGTATCATAGTTTAGCACTGTTACCTGGACTCTTTGGAACACTAGTGTGTTTGAATTTTTGTAATGACATGTCAGTTATTCCTATGAAACTAAAATTTGCAAGACAGTTTTGTATTTTTGTTGGGAGGTGGAGGTATGTGAGTAGTATTTCTTTTTTTTTTTTTTCAAAACCATTTTCTTTTGCTTAGGAAAAGAATTCCATGGCAACATCATTAAAGTGTCCTTTGCCACCCGAAGACCTGAATTCATGAGAGGAGGTGGAAGTGGAGGTGGGCGGCGAGGTAAGATAACTCACTGCTCACAGGCCTGGATGCTGTAATACAGGGTTTGAATTTGAGTTCATGTTCTGTCTCTGCTTGCATGAATTTGTTGTTACCCCTTTCTCTTCCCTAGGTCTTTTTATGTCAAAGCGAGGGTGGGTATTGAACAGATTAGGTAAATAAGTACCATAATAGCTAAGAAAGTAGTGGGAGGTTATAGGAGTCCCTTTGGAAAGCTGTAGGGCAGTTTGTTGTTCACCTGGAAATCATGAGCAGTTGTTCACATGATAACTAATTGAGTAGTTCATCTAATCAGTTCTTAAACTCCTAGATTCTTAGGTTTCTTTATTTCTATTTGGTCCATTTCCTCAAAATTTGGAATTTATCGTCTCCCTTAACATTTATCACTAGGACTTTCAAACTAAGAAAATGTAGAAAATATACTTTAAAGTTTTTTTTTTAGTGCATTATTTATGCCTTAATATGTATCTATTCTCTGTTCTTAGATTTTGTGAATTTCTTAAGTCTCGAATCAAAGAATTACAGAGTTCTGTTGTAAGGGTTAAATTTGAGGGAAGTACCCAGACATTAATGGATATTTGTTTTTATTTATTTTATCTTGTGCTTTTCTTTTGTATTAATGTCTGCTGCTGATTTTTCTCCTTTACCTACCCAATTGCCCTGCAGGCCGTGGAGGATATAGAGGCCGTGGAGGCTTTCAGGGGAGAGGTGGAGACCCCAAAAACGGAGACTGGGTTTGCCCTAATCCGTAAGTATTCTGTTTACTTTGGTGGGAGTAGAGGTTGGTGTTGGGGTTGGGGTTGAATAGTACAAAAAGAGGTTCTGAATCCGTTAGAAACCATCCAGGGGCATTTGTTTCCCTCCTTTCTCAGATCATGTGGAAATATGAACTTTGCTCGAAGGAATTCCTGTAATCAGTGCAATGAGCCTAGACCAGAGGACTCTCGTCCTTCAGGAGGAGGTAGGTCAGCTCTCTAGTGCAACTATATGTTTCTTTTCTTCTTCTGACCAGTGTTAAAGAGGCTTTACATCATTTTGCTGGTCTCATTGGCTTGCATTTCTACTTTGCAGATTTCCGGGGGAGAGGCTACGGTGGAGAGAGGGGTTACAGAGGTCGTGGGGGCAGAGGTGGAGACCGAGGCGGCTATGGTGGAGACAGAAGTGGGGGTGGCTATGGTGGAGACAGAAGTGGCTATGGCGGAGATAGAAGTGGGGGTGGCTACAGTGGAGACAGAAGTGGGGGTGGCTATGGTGGGGACAGAAGCGGTGGCTATGGTGGGGACAGAGGAGGTGGCTATGGCGGAGACAGAGGAGGTGGCTATGGAGGAGATCGAGGTGGTTATGGTGGAGACAGAGGTGGCGGCTATGGAGGAGATCGAGGTGGCTATGGTGGAGACCGAGGAGGGTATGGTGGAGACCGAGGAGGTTATGGTGGAGACCGAGGAGGCTACGGAGGAGATCGAGGAGGCTACGGAGGAGACCGAAGTCGAGGGGGCTATGGAGGAGACCGTGGTGGTGGCAGTGGAGGCTATGGTGGAGATCGAAGTGGAGGCTACGGAGGAGACAGGAGTGGTGGTGGCTATGGAGGAGACCGAGGTGGCTATGGAGGCAAAATGGGAGGAAGGTGAGTATTAAAATGTACTTGTGAACTTTTGTACCTCTCTGTTTTAGATTTTAGGATTTGAGGTCTTTGGCTACATTTTCTTCTTTTGTTTTTTTAGACAAGGTCTCACTATGTATCCTAGACTGGCTTTGAACTCAAGATCCTCCTGCCTCAGACTTCTGAGTTGGGATTACAAGCATGTGCCATTAAACCTTGCTACATTTTCATCTTTTATCTAACTTTTTGTAAGTTAGATTTCCTATTGGCAACTCTCTCAGGATGAAGAAAATCCATTTAGTTCCCTGATTAGCAGGGTCTAAAATTTGTTTCAGAAATTACTGCTCATAAATCTTTATGTTTGTCTAGTTATGTTTGTATTATTTTTTTTTTCCCTCATCATTAAAAGATAATTAAGCCTGGGGATTTAGCTCAGTGGTTAGAGTGCTTGCCTTGCAAGCCAAAGGCCCTGAGTTAGATCCCCAGCACCAAAAAAAAAAAAAAAGATAATTGAGATGGACAGATAACTTGAAATTGTTGTGTCAAGAGTTCTTAATCTAAGAAATGGAAGAGCACACTTTTTATAGGTGTGTTCTTTTTAAATCAGATGGGCTAAACCAGTTGTAGTGGAAAACACCTGTATTCCCAGTACCTGAGGTAGGAGAATTGAGAGTTTGAGCCTAACCTGGATTATATAGTGAGACCTTGTTTCCACAGTCCTGCCTCCCAAAATAAAATTGTATGGGTTACCCTGCAGTTGTATTTCTGGAGATTCTGGTACCTGTTCCAGGTGAAAATCACTGATGGTGGGAGTATGTTGTGTATATGAATGGTGTGGAGTTAGAACAAATTGAACAGCTAGTGATGTAAAGTGATGTCACTTATTATACTAAGGATCTGTATACCAGAGGTAGTTTAGGATAATGAGAATTAATACAGTTTTTAGTTAAGAACGCTGGAGTTGGCTGGGTTCTGTCTCACTTATTTGCTGTGTGACTTTAGGCAAATTACTTAATTCTTTAGATTACCAGTAGGCTCATCTATATAAGGCAGCTAATAATACCTCCTTTGTAGAATTGTTTTAGATTATAATAGTTGTATGGTAATTGTTAGCTATTAGTAATTATTAATAGCCTAATTACTGTCTGTTAAATACTTCTAACTATGTGGCAGATAATCTTTATATACTCGAGTTCTAGTCTTGTCTAGTCCTGAGGTAGATGCACCTCCCATTCTATGGAGTCATAAAGTAACTTTTCCAAGGTCACATAATAAAGTGGCATATCCAGAATTCATACATGAAAACTTACTTATTCTCTGTTGCCACTCTTCTGTTTGGAGATTAGATTTGGGGTAGTCTCTAATCTGAAACCAATACCTTGGTTTGGAGTTCTTTTTCTAGGTGGAAAGCTGTTAGAGTTAGTTATAGCAAAGCTTCCAGAAATTTTGACTTAAAACTAATAAATTAGATCCCTGGCACCAAAATAAATAAATAAATAAATAAAACTGATAAATTAAATATTTATATTCTAAGAATATAGAAATAAATTAGGTATGTTGTCATTTTTAAAGAAATTGTCTGGTGGATGCTAGTCACCAGTACCCTGAAGTGTCTGATACTCCCTTGAAAGAAAAATAGAATTTAATCTGGCTTTTTGTTTTCCTAGAAATGACTACAGAAACGATCAGCGCAACCGACCATACTGATGACTGTTTCGAATGTTCCTTTGTCTCTGACATGATCCACAGTGAAATTGCCAGAGTTTTGCCTGCTGCTTTCCTCGTGGCCTCTTCTTGGGTAGTGAAATTAAGTGACATTTGGATTTTTATTTGGGTGGGAGGGCTGGGACAGTTTTTCTTTTAGAAATGTCCGTTGAAATTTCCCTTCTTAGTTTCCAACTTTGTTCCCAATCTTTGAAGCAAAGTGCGTTGTAAAATATTGCCAAAATGGAAAGTGTTTTGTAATACTGCAATAAAGGCTGCTTGTTTTTGTGGACTTTTGTACATTAGTGCATTTTTCTGTCACACTGAAGCACCCGTTACAATAGACTCTAATCCTAAAGAATTAGGAAATGAATTCTACCTCAGTAAGTTAAAATACTACTTTCAACAATATTTATTGAACTTTACTTTGTTTAGAATAATAGTCCTCAAGGCTGACTGGAAGTCAGAATTACCTGAGAAGTTTGTTAAAAATATGGATTCTTGAGCCTCAGCCTAGTTTGCTGGATCATTACTTGGTGAGGTGTAGGGAGTTAGTGCTGGGAATTCTTATTTAGATCAAGCTCATTAGATGTTTATATAGTCAGTTTGGTGCCAGTTTATAGTTGAGACACATTTATTTAGAGCAGTGCTATATGTACATGCTGGGAGTATGGAATTTGAAGGTTGGTAGAAGGATTTAATAAACCAGGGTTAAGTTTCCAATATACATGTTACTTGATTCCTTCAAGATTTTTTTTTTTTTTTTGAGACAGGGCCTTTTGTGTAGCTCTAGCTGGCCCTGTATATCCCAGGCTGGCTTTGAACTCACAATCCTTCTGCCTCAACCTCCTGAGTGCTAGGATCACAGGTAGGCGCCACCTTGCCTGGCTTCATTAAAGAACTACTTATTCTACCTTTACTGTGGATGAGGCCCTGAATTTGACACTGGCTACATGCTTCTCAAGTGAATAGCATAGTTTGATAAGTGCTCCGATAAGGATAAGTGCAAGGTGTTAGCAGAGTTGATCTGAAGGACACTTAATGCAGTCGTGTGGGACCAGGAAAGGGCTTGGTAAGTCTGGACGAAAGAGTAGAAATTGGCCAGGCACAGAGACTTGGGTGAGGAAATGGTGTTTCCAGCAGGTAACTAGTGATGAGTTGGGAGTTAAGAGCAAGTTGGGAGCAAGCTGTGTTTGCACTTTAGAAGAGTTTTTTGGAGCGAAGACTTTAGGGAGAAGATTGGCAAGGTAAAGAAGTTCTATAAGGATTTTGCATTACATTTTTTCACCTGCCTTCAAACAGGGCATTAAAAGATTATAAACAAGGGTGGTATCAGCTGAGATGATGCTTCTGCCTTAAGCTAGAGACAGAATGCTCAGCTAGTTGAGAGAGTATATTGGTTTGAACTTCGTAGAAAGTGACTAATAGATTTGAGAAATGAGGAGGTAAGTTTGCAGGATTTAGTTGGATGGCAGTAATAGTGAGGAAGGAAGAGTCAAGTTTCTGACATACCACTACACTCAGCCTGATTTTATATTTTTCCATTTTCTATAACTTCTGTCTTTCCCCTTTTTTGACACAGTCTTACCCAGGTCAGTTCTCCTGCCTCAGCCTCCCGAGCTGATGAGATTACAGTAAAGTGCCACTGCACTGAGCTTCTCGTGTTTTTTATTTATTTATTTATTTATTTTTTGGTGCTGGGGATCGAACTCAGGGCCTTGCGCTTGCAAGGCAAGCACTCTAGCCACTGAGCTAAATCCCCAGCCCCCTTCTCATGTTTTTTAATTTCATTGTCTTCCATTAGGCTATGAGCTTCAGGAGTATAGATGGAACTTTCACTATGTTCACTGTTTTATCCCAGTGCCTGGAACAGTATTAGGCAGGGAGTAGGTACTCACTAAAAATTAACTAAATGAATGAATTTATTACAGATACAGATTTAAGAGTCATCAAAATATAAATGGGAATTGAGAATGGATATGCTTAAAATAAGACTTCGTAGATCAGTGGTTCTCCATCCATGAGTGGTTCTTTCATCTATGAGAATCAGCTAGGATGTTTTGGGAAATAGAAGTCCAGGTCTAGGTTCTGCTCCAAAACATCTATGAATGAGGCCTAGGCATTTTAAAAAATCCTAAGTGCTTATAGTCTTGGGAGACAGTATGTTAGAGAGGAACTTAGTCCAGAACCTTTAGAGATGCTGCTACTTAAAAGATAAGCAGAAGAGGACCCTAAAATCATAATCAGATTTCAGTGGAACCCAGGGGAAGAGTGGGTTTTAAGAAGGGAGAACCTAGTGAAACCAAGCGCTTAAATCAGCCCCACTCATGTGAAGTATAGAAGGCATTAATTTAGCAATATGGAAGTTGTCAGTTACTTTGGTTCAGGGTTTCTCAGCCTTGCTATTATTGACATTTTGTTGTGGTTACTTGTGGGAGGCTGCCTTTTGCATTGTAGGAGGTTTAACAGCGTCTCTGAAACCTACCCATGAGGTGCCAGCACTTGCTACTCCCAAATTCTGGCAACCCAATGTCTACAGACATTGCCAGATGTCACCTATGGGGAAGGGGGCAGAGTCATCCTTTGTTGAGCATCACTTCTTTAATAAAAGTAGTATTGGTTGAGAATTGAATTCTGAACCCAGACTAAAGTCAGATAATGAATAATAGAAATTGGAGAAATGGAGGCAGGTGTTTGTACGCGCGCGCGTGTGTGTGTGTGGTGCTGAGGATCCCAGGGCCTTGTGCATGTTAGGCAAACTCTCTACCAGTGAACTACAGCCGTACCCCTTTTTATTTTGAGATAGGTCTTGCTAAGTTGCTTAGGCTGGCCTGGAACTCATGATTTTTTTTTTTTTTCCCATGATTCTTCTGACTCATTCTCCCTAGTAGCTGAGATGCCTGCAAGTTTCATCTGAGGCATCACCTCTTCCTCCAGGGCTCTTCTTTCTTGATAGGGTTATAACTTGTTGGGATTGGGATTGTCAGTCCTGTTAGCAGAGGGAAAACTGAATTGTCAGTAGAAGTTCAGGAAAAGCAAAGACAGTTTCGCAGTGTAAATTGGATCTCTTAAAGGGAATGACCTTGAGGTAGGTAGAAAGCAGGTACCTAGGTAGCAGATATAGTAGAGAAGTTATTTGGCTCTGATTGAAGTTAAATTATCTCCTGGCCACCTTAGACAGCTGGGTAGGCGCGCGCGCGTGTGTGTGTGTGTGTGTGAGAGAGAGAGAGAGAGAGAGAGAGAGAGAGAGAGAGAGAGAGAGAGAGAGATGAGGGTCAGGATCATAAGAAATGGTCCAAGAACTGAGCTTCCCAACATTTTCCCTTTTTTTCCCTCAGCTGTTCCCTCTAGACGGAGGCTCAGATGCCTAGCTTTGTCATCAAATTCTAGGCATAGTCAGACTGATTTAGGGACGTAGGCTGACCTTCCAGGGAAGCTTTGGCTCTGTCTTTTCTTTCCTCTAATGAAAGGACATGTGACTACGTAGAAAGAATACCCATCCAGGAGACCTGTGTTCTGGTGTACCCTCCGATAACAGGAAGAGCAGTAGTGACCCAGAGAGAGATGGTAGGTATCATGACACTCATTTATTCATGAAAGATGAGTATGGATTGTCTCCACAGAGACGCATGAGAACTAGCCACTGAGAAAGTGGAGGTTAGGCCCAAAGAATTGACTTATTTGTAGATTTCAGCAGGGGCCCAGAGCTGTTGCCTGATCCTTGGCTGCCAGGGGCCTGTGGTCTGCGGCTTTTGTTTTTGTGGTTTAAAGTGATGGGATGGGAAGTCAGGGAACTTTTTCTTTTGATCTACCTTGGTGCTGGCTTTTGTAATAAACAAGGGATTCAGCTTAGCAAATCGAAAGTCTTGGATATTTAACTCTCCTGGGTTCTCAGGCTCCTTCTGGAATCTTTTAGGCGTTGTCTTCACATTGGTTTTAGGTATCTCATAGACAAAGAAAACCTTGTTCTTTAGCTTCTTACGAATCCAGGGATCAATCGAGGCCCAAATAATTAATGTTTCTTGTAGCTGTATCGAAATAGAAGTCCTAAGGCTTTTTCACTTTGTCCTCAGACTGGGAGGCGTAGGAGAACCCAAGGAAAGGAATGCTAGCAAGGAACCAGATCAAGGGACAATGTCTAAGGACTTACTTCCCTTTCCTTCTGACAAGGAACACATGGTGAGATGAATGAGCGAGATTTGGAGAAGGGGTAGAGAAGAGGAATAAGTGGCAGAAGTGCTTACACTTTTCTTCACAGCTTGGTTCTGTTCTGTATCTAGCATGTCCAGAAGCAAGTGGAATACTTGTGGGCCACGGATCCCCAAGACACCCTGTCAGAGGCAGAGTGAACCTGCCTAAGTAGCCAGCCCCAGGAAGATACCCCATTTTTGTTCCCGTGCTAGGCTCTTTGGATGACTGTGTGACCTAGAGAGGAGGAGATAATGGTTTCCCAGCTGAGATACTTCTTTTCTTGCCAGTTGGGGCCACTACATGGGTTCCAGTTCCCATTATTTACCCAGAATAGTCAAGGCAATTTCTGCACCAATAATACCTTCACACCCATCTCCTGAAGTTTTATCTCACACATCCCTAAGCAGGAACAGGTTCCCTTGAACTCTTGATAGAGCTAGAATTCTGAAATAATCCTCTCCAAATTTTACAGCCCTTTCTTCCCCTCTGTGACTCCGTTCATTTGTCATCAGCATCACCGTGCCATCAGCACCACGGGGATTGGGTCAGAGAAGCAAGCCTGCCTTACCAAGGAGATGACTGCTTGCTGGCGAGTAGTGGCATCCGGGTCCATTAATTGCCTGTGAAAAGAGAGTGAGTATGTTGACCAGTTAAGAGGGGGAGAATGCTTTTCAGGCCCAAAGTGAGTTGGGTCTAATGCTGATCAGTGATGGTACTTTTATTTCCCTGTCTTGTTTCTCAGGTCAGGAAGGGGGATGGGAGGGGAAAAGCAGGTGCTTTGCCACAAAGCACTATATGATGATTAGGACTCATCTGCCCAGAACTTTACCTTTTTAGATTCCTTTCAGGTTTCATTAATTTGAGTTTTATAGCAACCCCGAGTGGTATGATTAACTTCTTTTTACAGATGAACCAACAACCAGTGATGTAAGAGTGACTTATCTAGCAGCACAGGCAGAATTCTCAGCCAGCACCTCTGCTCCCTCCCCAAGCCTGGGGTCTAACCCTTCAGCTCCCTCCCTGGTCCGCTTACGCCTCCACCAATTTCATCATCATAGGCTTCATCCTGAGCTCTTCCACGGTTTCTGCCACAGCTTGCCGCATAGCCTGTAGAGGGATCAGGGTGGGACAGCAGAGGAAGGGAATGCGGAGGTAGGTGTTCATTTAAGTGCTTCACAACCTTTACTAAACTCTCAATAGAATCCCTCCCTACCTTGAGGAGCTCGTAGTCTGACGGGGGAAGTGGACAAGTAAGTAGGCAACTAGAGTACTATAGAGGGTGCATATGGGGGGGGGTTTCTGACATACTCAGGGTACTAGGAAGATTTCCTGAAGGAGGAGATGATGCCTCAGCTGAAACTTCCAGGGCGAGAGAGAGTTAAGCAGCAGAGGGCTGTGGGGAGAGGGGAGAGCATGGGCAAAACTGGAGGCAAGAGACTGTAGAGAGGATGGGGAGCCAAAAACAGTTCATTTAGGGAGATGACCAAACGGGGACTCTTAAGAGAACGCTGAGTAGTTAACATGGAGATAGCAGGTGCAAATCAGGACTTGGTCGATCTAAGCATAGCTGGTATATGGCTCTGAGGTGGGGAGAGTGGTGAAGGTGAAGCTAGAGCCAGGCAGGGCTCAAATTGCAAGGCAAAGTAAGCAATCCTGAG
Organism: Hystrix cristata; assembly: GCA_004026905.1. Classification (NCBI taxonomy): domain Eukaryota; kingdom Metazoa; phylum Chordata; class Mammalia; order Rodentia; family Hystricidae; genus Hystrix; species Hystrix cristata. The sequence continues at coordinate 1,623 of PVJO010022907.1, read as the reverse complement.
GGCACTGAGAGCCACTGAAGGTTTTGCAGAGATCAGACATGGTCTGATTTACACTTTAGAAAAATGTCTGTAGAAGTGTGTGAATGGTTACGTAGCAAGCTCTATAGTAAAGATAAAAGTAAAGAAGCACAGAGGCAAGCCAGATTAAGTCTGATTGGCAGTTTGGAAAAGCTCCCTGTAGCAGATGTCATTTGGACTGGTCTTGAAGGAGCAAAGTAGCATTTTAGTAGACGAGAGAGGGGGTGAATCATTTGAGTCCGTTTTTATCCAACAGAAGAAGCAAATATATGACTTAGGGTATTTTGAACTGAGAGAACAACCTGAGTGAACGCAAGGTGGCTTAAAAACATGGCCTACACTAGGGAAACTGGGAGTAGGTTAAGATGAGTGTAATACTGTGGTGTGGTGTAGTGTGGTAGGAGCCGAGCTCCCCAGAGAATGGAGAGGAGACAGGTTTGGGCTTCCTGGGCTTGGGAACTATGGTCTCACAAAGAAGGGTTTGTAATGTGTCTTCCACTTGAGCAGCTCGAATGTGAGTTCCTCTAGCTCCTGTGCCTTTATCTTTTCCAGCCCAATGGTCCTGAGCATCTGGGTGGCTTCAAAGCGGTCCTGAAGGGGGAGGTGTGAAAGATAGGCTGCCTTTTCTCATGTCCTAACCCTGAGGGAGGAAAGGTACAAGGCAGCCCAGAGTTTACCTGAACGACACTAGAAGAACGCAGCTGGGCCAGAATGGCCCTGGTGACTGCAGCAGAGTGCACATGCATGATCTTGACCAGCATCCTCAGTGCCTGTGAGGGGCGAGGTGGGGCAGGGTGTACAGTGTATCCTGAGAGGCATCTGGATGTCCAGGTAGACTTGGGAACTGGGCGTAGAACTGTGGGGAACAGGTGAGGTCCTTTCCTCTCCCTCTTGGCCTCTTGAGTGAAAACAAGTTTGTGTGTACATATGCGCATGCACATAGATGAACCTTTATACATATCGAGTATGCACAGACATGTGCACACTTACATGTCCACCCAACCCCATACTCACGCATATGCATATTCTCAATTCACAGAGGACCTTGCTCTGCTCCCAGCCAGGGCTTATTTTCTTTGGGTCAAGGATGGCGGGTTCTGTTGCCCCAGGGAGCCCAGCCTCCTGCCCCTCCCTCACACCTGCATTTGCTGGGTCTTGGGCCCTTGGCACAGGCACTGCAACAAGAACTCTTGGGCCATGTTGCTACAAGGCCTCAGGAAACCCAAGCACAGGGCTGCCTCCAGGGCTGCTTCACCCGAGGACGACTTCATCAGTGTCTGTAGTGCAAGTACCAGCTCTTCTTCATCTCCAATGTGAGTCCTCTGAGGGAGACAGTAGGTATAACGGACAGCGGGAGGGGCTGTTTTCAGCCAGGCTTCATGCTTTACTAGAGGGTAGTTCACCATTGCTTCCAAGCCATTCTCCTTTCTCTCTAACTAAATCTCAGGCCATCACATTATTATTTCACCCGTGTTCCCTTATTTGTGCTGTCACCTACTCACTCCTAGGTCACATCTCATTTCTGTATGACTTTATCTTATCGATGGATCACTGTTACTTTTAACATTTCTGCTGTCTTAATTCTTGGTGTTTTTAAAAAGTACA
>PVJO010022906.1:0-27149 GCA_004026905.1 Hystrix cristata | reverse complement strand
TGGGGAAGAAAGTCATGTAGTAAATCGGCAAGGAGAGAACAAGGACATTCCAGGGTGGGTTGGATCCGGAGATCTTGGTCGCACACCTGGGTGACCTAGGCTTTAACAGATGTAATCTTCAGTTCATTGTTTATCCCTCAGCCAGGGGTGTGGCTCTGGTCTTTCTATCCTTATCTTGAGACCTGACCTTCAATGGATGCACCTCCAGCCATAGTTGTCCTGTGTATTGATTCCATTGAGGGCCCAGCCCTGTCTGACTGCCTATAATATTTCTACCTTACTTCGCTGCCTATAATAAAATGATCATATGCTGTATAAATGAGCCCTATCATTGCATATAGTTGCAAATTATTAATTTATTGGCACTATATTAATATATTAAATTTTTTGTACCATGGCAAATGTGTTATACACACATTTGATGTTTATCTTCTCTCTCAGAATGATCCCAGAAAATTCATCCCTGAACTTCCATATGAGTATTAAAATACATTTTGTTTGTTGTGTGATTTTTGGATTTTTGTCATCTATTTTGAGACCTTAGGATAAATGAGAGATTAAAAAAAAAAAACCCTGAAATAGAAAGAATAGATGAAATAAATCTTTAGACCCTGACGTCAGCCATTTAGCGCCTTACCTTCGCAGAGCCCGGGCACAAAAACCTCAGCAGTTCTGTTAGTAAGTTCAAACTCTAGCTTCAGGTTACAACCTTGTTGTGTCTATAAAAACAATATATAATGAGACAGCTTTATTTATGAAAAAAGTTCAACAGTAATACTCAAAATGTTGTTTTTAAAATGTTTCCTTTTAACTGAAATTAGTTTATTTGTATTCACAGATTGTAAAATCCACTGGTCTGATACAAAGTAAAATGTTGGATCAGTTTAGATAAATGCACTAGCAAGAACTTTTAAAAAATAACCTTTTTCTTCCTAGCAAGAGTCCCTACTCTGCTAGCTCCCACTTTCCTTCCATGCTTTTCCTTTCTCTTTTTCCTCCCCATGGATGCATTTGCTTTTTTATCTTGTTCTTGTTCAGCTTTCACGTTCATCTCTTTTCCTCTTGCCATCTTTTCTCTTCCTGTGCCCCAGCTTGCTTGCTCCTTCACCTCCTTTCTGGCAGTCTCCCTCTTTGATTTGGTTACATTAAAACTCTTTTTGGTGGAATCTCTCCTTTAGATACCTCACGGGGCCTTGCATGAAATGCCTGGAAAATTAATTCCATGTACATTTTAGGAAATCTTGCGCACAGCTGCATTTTTCCATTAAAGATGGTTTCAAAGGCTACATTTTAAAACTACAGCCAAATGAGGCAAAGTTTAAGTGAGAAAACATGTGTGGAGCGTTAAGCCAAGTGACAGGAACAAGGTTACATTTTCAGAGAAGCAGAGAAGTTCTATAAATGCACTGCCAATAAAATAAGCACATTTTTGAACTTTAAACATAAAAATCAGATTGCCAAGACAAAAGTTACAAAAATAAAATTCACGTTTGGTTTGAAAGACAATTACCACTCAGCTGGTAAACAGGAATCACATATGTAAAAATAACTTGAAATGTATATGCTAACAATGACAGTGGAAGAATAAGGGAAGAGAGAGAGACAGAGAGAAAATTCCATCAATTTATTATTATTGGCCTCTGATCATAATAATTTTATTGAAATCATAGTGCGCTCAGAACCTATTGTTTATATGAAATTTCTGTTTATCTAACTCATTAATTTGTACCATCCCCTATGACTGACTCACATGTTTTTTCTTTCCTCATTTTGGACAATGGTATTTTCTACTGATTTTTTTTAATGTAGTAAGCATAAAAAATTGAAATAAGTTATACAAAATTAGTAGCAGCAGATCACAAAAGAAGATTACCTAATCTTTAAGAAATTTCCCAGTACACAGATTGCCCTGACATCTGTAAACTTTCTGCTGCAGGTCATGGAGCTTGCATAAAGAAATAGCAACTTTTTCTATCTTTCTCCATTGTATATGTTTGAAAAGAAGTGAATTATAACTACTTCCTTACAGCTTTCCATGTTTCAAAAGAACTTTTACACATATTCTTCTTTGATAGCATCATTGTACTGTATTTCTTTGAGAGAAATAAAAGGGAGTGTTCTGTTGTTTAAATAGCTCAGAAAGGAAAAAGGGAAATCCCTACAAGAACATTGGAAGAATTTGGTAGTTGTTCTGATATTAAATGAGTGGACATTTTGGCTTTATTACAAATGAATGTTTACTGTAATTCTGGGCTTCAAAGATAAACTGAAAAAGGAATTGGACAGGAAAAAACAACTCCATTTTCAAGGATCTCTGCTAATTTCAGGAAAGAATATTGAAGAAGTAACAGGGAAAGATGAAAAATATCATTTACACTTTCATGACCATTTTACTGTTCTACTGACTCAGAAAGATCAAATATGAAATACGGCCTTTGTCTAGATAAAACTCTCCCACTGCACCACCTCAGACCTGGTGTTCGAGTTGAAAGATTGATTTAAAAGTATAAAGGGGACCCCTTCTCTCCAATGACTTGTCGACTTTCTCCAATAACTGGTGGTTAAAAGTTTTTTTTCAGTTCTATTTGAAATATCTGAGGGGCTGGAGAAGTTTGGCACAGTTCCCAGCAGTAAAAACTGTGGAAGATGTTTATAGAGTGGCTGTGAATTCCTGTTCACACCAGAACAGTCTCCAGACTGGAGAGGGCACTGGGCAATGAAGGACTCCCAGGGAGGTGAACGTCCTTAAGAACGAAAGGGGACACGAGTAAAACACAAAGAGAGGAGTCACAAAATAACAACACGTATGAGATCTCTGTAGAATAAACAGTAAACAATGGCTGTTGGCTGTATTGGGAGAAGACACCCAATGTAGAAACTTCTATTTTTCTATTCTTCTATTTATTTAATTTAAAATTATCCAAATAATATGTTCTTCAAAAAATTCAAATAACACCACGAAACCGAAAAAAAAAATTCCATGATACTCTTTTTCTTTCTTCACCTACTCACCCCTTGAAATTCATTCAGTAATTAATATTTATCTCCATATTTCTAAATAATATGTACATTCTAAGTTTGTGAAGTTTGATATCATCTATTGTTTTTAATCAGAGCAGTTCAGGACTCTTACTGCTTTCCTAGGCCCCCTTTTATTCTCTACATTTTTTAATCATAATTTTTGCCTAAATTAAAATTATAGTTTCTTATATACTTTGATCTTACCTTACATATTTATAAGTAGATTTTTAAGATTCAGGTTTGGCTTTTTTTTTAAAAGCAAGATGACTTCATAAGTGATACACTGCCTGTTTAGCTCTCTTTTTTTTGATGTTCAATAACTAGTTTGCAAAATAAGTCTATCATTGACTCTTTACTAACTCAAATGCCTTTAAAAGATGAATTTACTTTCATAAATTAATGTTTCCCTACAATATAGTTTAAACAGAAAATTCATAGTAAATGCTAATTATTTCCCAGTACTTTTTTTTTTTTACCAAGAACATGTATTGGTATATTATAGATATACATGATGATCACATCCATCATAGTTACTTTGTACCTGTACATGATATATCTTGCTTCCTCCCCTCCCCATCCTTCCCTTCAACTTCCTTCCCCTCCATATTTACAATAGATTTATTTATATTTTCTTTTTCCCTTCCTTTCTTTCCCCATCCTCCCTCTCTAGTTCTCTTCCCATTTGAATATTATCTTTCTTCTTCACAATTTCTTTTATACCTTTTTGTCCTTATTTACACGTATGGCTTCTCATATCAGAGAAATGATTCAATATATACTCATGTGTGTCTGATTTACTTCACTTAAGAGTATGTTCTCAAGGTGACTTTCAATTTAATGAGTTGGTTCCTTTGTGTCCTTCAAAGGTAATCAGTAAAGTACCTGTTGGAGTCATCAGGAGCACATGAATTTAAACATATTTGGTGCACTTCAGTTATGTTAAAGGATGCCATGGTGCAATAAGCAAACTTAAACTCTGAGAAATTTTTAGGAAAAAATAATCTACTATCTATTAAAAAGAAAGTTCAGGGGAAGAAAAAGAACAAAAATGAAATGAAAGGGAAATCTACAGAGTGAAGAAAAAATTAAAGACATTAATGTATTACAATGGATTACCAATGTTTCGATTCTGATGCTTAAAAACTACTATAAAAAAGGAAAGAAACACTCATAGGAAAATTGGAAAAATGTGAACACTAAATGATATTAAGAAATTATTGCTGGACTTGGTGTGGGCGTAGATCAGTAGTAGAGCATTTGCCCAGGATGAGCAATGGCCTAGATTCAAACCCTAGAGCCACAGGAAAATAGGAAACGTAATTATTGTTGACTTGAGTAGTAGAATGATAGGAATGTTCTTATTTGTTTCAAAAGCAGTGATAATTTTTGAAAGGTTTAGAGTTACTGAATTTGTGTGAAAAGTCCTTAAATGTCATTTTTCTAAATTTATATACATTTAACATTTTCCCTCTTAAAGATTTAAAAATTTTTTGTTCTATGCTCTTATTAGGACTATTGCTCGATGCTGTGCCAAATAAAGTATGTTGATTTTGTTTTCTTACATGAACATTTTGTGTTTCTTGGAGTTAAAATTTATTTATTTTTTATTTGCTTAGTTTTGCTTGAACATACAGCTATGTATTTTCACACCATACAATAACTGTAAATATTTATCGACATAATACTTCCACGCAGCTAAATTTATGATACTCCATCAAGGCTCTTATTCTTTTTCTGGAAGAATCCATACTGTAAATATGGATTTCTTCACATCTGTACTACTTGCTTTTTAGGTCTGATTAACATCTTTCATGCAAAGATTTTCCCTGGCTTTATCTTTCTCTCATGCTCTGTATATTGTTTCTCCTTCTCTCCTTCTAATTCTTCTTCTTCATTTGCTGTCTTACATTTGTGGAACGCATCCTTCAAAAGTTATCTGAGAAGAAGTACATAAGAGACCATTTCTGAGACTTTTTTTTGGCTGAAAATATCTCCATTCTATTGTCATCCTAGGTTGATAGTGTGGCAAGGTACAAAACTCTAGGTTGGAAATAAACTCCCTCACAACTAAAGCCACTGTTCCCATGCTTTGTAGAGTTTCAGTGTGAGAAATCTGAGTCATTCTTATTCTTAAGCCTTGTGTATGACCTGTTTATTTTCTTTGAAAAGAAAAAAACATAACATTAAAACAAACATGTCTAGGATCTTCCTAGTTAATGGTCTGAAATTTTACAGTTAAGTATTTTGTCGTATAATCATTTCAATATCTTATATCACCTTTGTTAGTTTTATGATTTTAGTATCTTTGAAATTTGTTTATGTTCCATCGTTTTTAAATGTTTTCTCTGAGTTCATTTTTTCTTGTTTCAATGTCTCTTGTCTATATCAGAGACTTTTCTCAAATACCGGGTACTCTTTGGTTGCCCATTCAGTCTTGATGGCATTTTAAAAAGCTGATAGGAAATATGACTGCATGAATATAGCACTAGAAGGTTTTACTCTAGATCATGGGGCCCCACATTTCGGATAACCTAGGTTGAGTGTGGAAGAATTATCCTGGGTTGCATATAAAATATATCATGCAGCTAATGTACAAAGGGTGATAAAATATGGTGAATATTTAAAATTTAAAAATTTATTAAAGACACATTGCCAAGAACAAATAAATGTATTCAAAACAAGGAGTATTTTGAGGAAGATAAATGGTAATGTATCTTTTCCTGTAATGAATTTTTTTAATTTAAATATTTACTGTGTTTTTATCACCCCACATATATAAGTTAAAAAATTCCATTATTTTAAAATGTTTTTATTGTAATATTTCTAAAAAGAGGGCAACACAAACATAAAACTAGTTGGATATTTGACTTTGTTTTTGTGACACTAATGTGTCAGTGTCTGGTTGGATGGAAGTGGCTGCAACACTCCGTGAGTTCTCAAGGTGCTCCTCAGACATTTTTGATCTAATTTTATTCTTTCAGTGCTTCATCCTTGAAAACAGTTGCTCATGAATGTACAGACTGCCAAAAGGTGTTAATGTGAATAAAGCATGATTGTACTTTTCTCTGGGAAAACAGGTCTTATAAAAATCTAGTAAATAGATATGATCAAATTATCCTTGATTTCAATGTCTGATTGCAACTCTATAGATTCTATTTAAAAAGTCACGGGTAATGTATTTATGTTGATTGAAAATGGAGTTACAAATACACTGAAAATTAAGCTTTTTGAAAATCTTGAAACCTATTCCCAAATTCTTGTATCAAAATGGAAAGCAAGGCTATATATTATTTGTTGTTCATAGGGCTGTATTTAGTTACCATATCAAAATAGATAAAATTATTTGTCATAATTTGAGCTTGCCACAAGTTTCATTTGGAACACTGTTATGGTTGGAGACATAACACAGATAAGTTGATTTTCACGTTGACTACACATATTTAACCAATCTAAATGAGCAATCAAATCCACCAAAAATGTTAAATATGTGAGCTTTTTTTTTTTTTTGTCTTCAATTTCTGGCACAAATTTTCCTTTTGATTTTATAAATGACTTGATTTCATTTCATGAATCATAAAATCTTTTCAACATTTTTCTCCAACTAAACTGCCTTACTTCAGAAAAGTAAATGATGTCCCCATAATCAGCATCCATACTTTTAAAGAATTCCTGGGATTGGCCATGATTCCATGCCTTGGACCTTACAAAATCACAGCTGTGAGGACCATTTGCATGACATTATCCATTGTAAAGCTTTCTCACATAAATTTTCTTGATGAATGATGCAGTATGTCATCAAACAAGAGTTTCCAGTGGCAATTACATCATTTTTATGAATTTTATAAATTTCTCTTTTTTTAAACGAATCATCAGGTTGCCATCAGATATGTACCAGATATGTTTCAAAGGTCAAAGAAAATCGCTTTACTGTAATTTCTACTTTTATATAAATCAACAGTTTTACCTGTATCTTTAAATGTTACCAAAGAAGTCATTTCTTCATTGACATTTTATTCATTATCAACACTTCTGATAAAAATGGCAAGATCAGCCGTACCTGTAGCATCAGCACTGTCATCTATTGCCGAAGTATAACATTTGAAATTAGCAGCTTTATTTTTCAAATCTCTTTTGATAGATTTTTCCTGCTTTTTCAATTAGCCTGATGAAAGTCTAGTAAGACAAAGTGATTTTAGGAACATCTGCTTTTTTAATTAGGACAGATTATATTTGCCACGTTTTTATATATTGCTTAATAAATCTACCATCAGTAAATGGTTTTGGTCTTTTTTGTAATCAGATTTACTATCACATAAGTAGGCTTTATAATAGAGTTCACCCGAGTTGTAACCTTTTCAAAACAAATTTGTTAAAATGACCAACTTTTTTTCAGTTCTGCTATTTTATCTTTATGAAATATCCCTGATGTACATCAAATTGGGTGTTTCTACATACAATATCTTTTCAGATTAAAGTCTTTGGAAACTGACATGATTTTCCTACAAATTAAGCATAGCACTTTGCCATTTGTCCCAACAAAACAGTAGTCATCTGTCCTTTTTATGTAGAACACTCTTCCTTCATCACTATTCTTTTTGGAGGGACTCTATTGTCTTTTGGGACAAAGTTGAAGCCATTCGAGAATTGAAAAAATAATAATAAATTAGCAACTACTTATTTTTCTAGTATTAGCGATGCTGTACATGTAATTATAACATCACGAGCAAAAAAAGTATTTGATGCAGTTTCATATGTACTATATCACAGCTGCTAAAATGCTATTTTATTATATGATTTTACAAAATAACACAAAATCGAGTTCAATAATTAAATGCGAAAATTTGCATGTCTGCTAATAATAATAAATGCCTCTTTTCACAGGCACGCACACACGAAGGTAGGTCGAAATACTACTTTTGGTAATTGCTGCGTTTTACTATCCGAGTTGTGCAAGTTCACATAAGGCCTGATGCACGCGGGTTTTGACCCGACTGTGAGGGACAGCGTTGCACTGCCTGCAGTCTGAATGAAAGCACCTGCAATCAAGTCATGAAGACAATCACTAAAAATCACACCATTAAAAGCTTACGTCCTTATGGGGCCACATTACTAACTGTCCAGGGCCTCACGCAGCCCACGAGCCCTGGAGTGGAGGCTGATCTGGTGAGGAACTGAATTTTTGGTTGGGGAACCCCTGATAGAAGTCTCTACTATACTGTGCTTAGGGAAAGTTCAGTTTCTTGGAGAAGGACACATGTCACTTGCTGGGGATGGGGGTGAAGGTGAGCTTATAAGCCTAGTTGCCGTCATTCTCCTGCGGCACACAGCAGGGGCTGATCACACTGCTCAGTATGTTAACTTTCACTTATTCTCATTGTCCGTCCAGCACTTCACCCACAATAGAGTCTGCTATGTTCTTTTTATTTTATTAAAATGTTTAGAGTACAAAATGATTACACCCATCATGAGGAGCTGGTACCTGTACATAGCACATTTTAATCTTTTTATTTTGCATTCTCTTCTCCCCTCCCTCACCCCTCCCTCCATCTCTTAGGCCCCTTCTCTTTTGCAAAAGATCTATCTCCTTGTTTCCTATTGTCTTTTATTTTCCTCTATATTTATATTTTGGGTTTCTCATATAAGAGATACCATGTGATATTTAAGCTCCTGTGCCTGACTGATTTTGCTTAACATTATGGTCTCAAAGTGTATCCATTTTCCTACAAATAACTCGAGTCCATCGCTGTTTATGGCAGAGTAGTACTCCTCTGTGGTTATGCCTGGCCAGACTATTCATAACAGTCCAGGCAGTGCAATTCAAGGTACAACAAGCATTCACTCCCTGGTAAGTAAACATCCTGAGTATTCAAACTGCTGTTATAATACAACTAGGAAACAATAACTGCTTTCCGAGCTAAAGTTGTATACACTAGTCTCTTAAGTGATGGACTATACCACAGAGCCCTACATTTTAAAGGTTTCATTGCATATGCTTTATTATGAAACTGGCCACACAATGAATTCAAATAATATTCACCCCTGTAATTGGTGAACAACAATATTTGGCAGATTTAGAAATTCTAATGTGTGTTTCAGATTAATGGTTTTTTGTTTGTTTGTTTTTGTTTTTGTTTTGTTTTGTTGTTGTTGTTGTTGTTGTTGTTGTTGGTGCTGGGGATCGAACTCAGGGCTTCTGCTTGCCAGGCAAGCACTCTAACCACTGAGCTAAATCCCCAGCCCCCATCAGATTAATGTTACCGATATAAAAACAATATATTAGAGTAGCATTGCTTAGCAACACCATGCCATCCAACCTTGTTGTCCTCAGAAACAGTAGGATGATAGAATTCATCTCATTGCCAGTATCCAAATCCCTTATGAGGCTACCCACCCAACTACCCAGAATTAGCTGCAGAAAGTTTGAGAAATGTAGAATTTGGCTTTCCGGCTCTGAGATTCAAGGTGGTTTATAATGCTGTACAGAGCCCATGGCATTTAAAGACAGGAAATAGAGACGATGTAGCTGGACATATTTAGGTGAGAAATGGAAAGGGAAAATGAGTGAGTGCTTTCTATTAGGAACATTAGGATGCTGGTTTCAAGAGCTGTGCATAATTACTCCCACTCTTGTGATTCTCTCTCTGTCTCGGTCTGTCTGTCTGTCTCTCTCTCTGTCTCTCTGTTTTTCCCTGTCTCTCTAGAGTTTAATAATAAATTGAAGAAACAGGGAATGGGTGTAAGGGAAGGACGTTAATGATCTTCAAAATGGAAGTGATTGCTCACAATAATCTCTTTTGTTTTTATATTTTACGTCAATCACAGTATCCAACACATAGGATATGTTCAACAGGTGATAAATACATAAATACACACAGATTTTGTCTCGGTTTCATCATCTCTAAAATGAATTATCTGCTCAAGCCTTTTGGTGGTGTTACAAAGGTCAAATAAAATAACCCCAAAAGAGTTTATTTAATTATTAACCTTTTTAGACACTCATCTTTTTTACTATCAGTTTTAAAACATTAAAGTAGAAAAAACAACTCATGGTTTAGAGCAGCATTCTTCTTTATGTTTCACTGTGGTTTCTATAGCTATATTATCTGACACTGGGTCTCTGGTTCTCAGTAAATACTAATTATAAGGAGCCACATGTGCATTCGTGTGTTTAGTAAACAGCATAAATCCACCCATCCATGAAATATTTTTATCATTGCTAGTAATAATCCTTATTATTTTCTTTTGTGAAATCATCTGATAATTGACTGAATTTGCAAATGGGAACTTAGAGAACCAATCCAAGTGTCACTCTGTGGAACAACTACTCAGTGACTAGTACATTCTGTTCATTCTCAATAGACTTCACTTCAATTTATTCCAGAAATATGATTCCAGTACTTTCACGGGGCATTGAACTATAGATAAGACAATTGCTGCCATAAAGTTCTACCCTTCTATCAGCACTCAGTAGCAATAGCTTTTAGTATAAAGATTGAAATCTCTGTAAGACTAAATTAACCCATCCCATAGTTTCTAAGTAAAAATTACCTAGGAACCAAATGAGAAAGGGGAAAGAAAGAACACGTAATAAAGGGCTACTTTGAGCATTTAATATATTATTATTTAACAATAGATCTCCAGTCAAGTAATTTAAACAGACTAATCTTTTTAAAATATTAAATGTATGGCAGCAAATATCCTCAGAGTCGAATGATGAGCTAGGTAAATACAACATCTGCCCTCAAAGAATTTGTGCTTCAGAAAATTTGTAAGTAAAAACTAACTATAATGCACTGGAAATGTGATATTAGCATAGCATGCTACAAGGACACCAGTTCAGCCCTCCGTAGTCAGGAAAGACTTTCTGGAGGGAGCAGCAGCTAGACCAGGACATGGAGATGAGTCTATGGGAAGCACAATATACAGGAGACATAATGGCACTGTATGCAATTCTGTGCTATGGCATTCTGAATTAAAGAAAGACCAATGGAGGACTTTAAATAGGGAGGGATGTGACCAAGTCGGCATTATGGGGAGATCACAGGAGCTGAGTTTAGAAATGCACCGAGGACCTGCAGCATGGAGGAGAAGCGGTCATGTGGGAGAGGCTTAGTGGCAAAGGTGAAAGGCAGCGGTGGCCTGTGCTGTGGTAGAGCTGGTGGGGAGTGAAAGAAGAAATACTTTAAAGGCTGAAACAAAAACCCCTGCGATTCAATAGTGGTGAGGATGAGAGAGGTTGGAGATGGTACCTGTGTTCCCGGTTTAGACATGACAAGGTGAAGGATGAGCTCACCTGTTAGTGAAATGGGGAAATGAGGAAGAAAAATAGAAGAGATGGAAGAGATAAGTTTTGAGCATTTTGAGAATGAGGGACTGAAAGGCCCTGGGTGTAGACGTTCAGTAGTACTTCCGTCCTGTTCTGAAGTGGGGTTGGGAAGGAGCTCAGGGAGGCAGAACAGAGAGGCAGACAACCTGGGAATGGTGTGGGGAACAGTGTGGGACTGAAGAGGAGAAAGGTGTCCAAAGCGAGGAGGCAAGGAGCTTCTAGAGGGCTATGATAAACGAAGCTGGAAAAGACTGGGTCATGAAGCCAATGGAATGTAATGTTCCAAAAAGGGGTGAGGATTAAATACTACTAATGGAAAAAGCATTGAGAAGTGGCCTTTTAGGTTTGGGGGGCGCCCCAAGAAGCAGAATGCGGTGAGTCAGAGCATGCAGAAAGGAGAAGCGGAAGACAGCGAGGGCAAGCAGGCGCTGGCGAAGTCTGAGCGAAAAGGGAGAAGAACATGCTGCCCAGGGCATTCGGTTGGCAACAGTTCTTCTTCTTATTCAAGATGAGAGAACTGAGTAATTTTAAGTGCTGGGAAGGGAAAAGTCAAAGTGGCAGATACAGAAAAGTGAAAAGTATATAGTAGAATGAAGATGCTCCACTGAAAGTGTGAGAAAGGAACACTGGGGGGCACGTGTTGGTCTCAGAAGCAAGCATGTATTGAGTATTTACTTGGCTTTGCAGATACAGAAGTGAATGGAGAGTCAGATAAGAAAAAAAGTAAATAAATAAAGTTTGTGAAGAAAAGGGTAAAAAATGGAGAAAGTGAAGGTAAACATGGTAAGCATGGAATTTATTAGGAAGTGAAAGAGTATTCATTTTGGGAAAGCATTTAGAAGAGTTCATGTAGTAGAATTTTCCAGCTTACTCATTTTAGTTTCACTTTACTTCTGAGCTTTCTCCACAATCATATCACATCTTTATCACAAATGCCTGTTGCATCTGAAGTTATCTTGTCACGCCCAGAGGAGTTAATCAATTCAAAGTATTTTCTTGGTCTTGCACAGGGTGTCCACTAATTCCAAGGCAGCCCTTCATACTCAGCAGCATTTGTTTCTTAAATACCCACAGAGAGACGACCAGATAGCTCATTTCAAATCATCAAATGCTACCAGAAAGGAATCATTTCCAAGGACCGAGCAGGGAGCAGGTCACACTTCCTGTACCTGATGTTGTTCAGCATTTCTTCATTTAGTAGAGTTAGAATCTGTTTTGAAATTATCACTGGTGCCGTGAGGCCAAGACCAAAATAAAATAGAGTGTGCCCTTGTACAAAGAAGAAAGCCACACACAGCTTTCTGTGCTGAAGGGGAGAGACCCTTGGGCAGAGGAAAATAATGTGTGCTGGCTCGTGCGCATATGCAGTGCAGCTCCGGGCTCTAAGGAATCAGACTGACAATTTCATGAAAGGTTCTGATTCAACTACTCCTTTCAAAAACACTTCAAAGGATGGTGATGAGGGATACCAAAGGGATAAAAGGTTCCTTTTAGGCCTGTGTTAATTTATTTTAGACCAAAGAGCAAATATCCCAATAGACAAGGTGGGTGATTCAATCTTTCTGACTGTAGTGACAAACTTTATATAAAGACCAGGTCAGGAGGAGGCTGCAAGAAATTCCTAATCAGTAGGGCAGCAACTTGCCTATGAAGTAAGTCTCTTCAGTTACTCTAACTGGAACGTGTGCTGACAACCAGACACAGAGAAAAGTCAACGCAAGTGAGGCCCAGGGCGGGAAATCCAGGGTGAGAGCCACTTAGAGCCTTTGCTCACCCGGCTGCTAATGACATCTCTGTGGATACAGCAGTCAGGCACAGGCAGAGGTAAAGGACCATCGAAGATTATTCTGTGGCAGCCAACTACCCCGAGTCTGGTTAGAAAATGTACTGGATTTGGAATTAGAATTCTTGAGTGGTTTTCAGTATGCCCCAGGTAAGGTTACCTGTGAGACTGACAGCAAGAAATTTAATTTATCTCTGTTAAAATGAAGGCAATTTCCCAGAGTAAATTAGTATTGTTGAGAGCTTTAAATGAGATATTATACCTTGAGGTACAGTGGACCCCCTAAATTCATGGGGGTTACGTTCCTAGAGTACCAGCGATTATGAAAAACCAGAAACTTCAGATATGGTCAGAAAAATGCCTATAAATGCCTATTTTCATTGTTTAAACCCTAAATACGCTATGTCTCCCACAGTGATGTAATTTAATTTACTAAAATACTGTATTAATAAAGCCTTAGAAGGTTCAGGAAGTTTTGGCAGCATCTTAGGGGTTTTAGGGCTTTAAGAAAAACAGAATAAACAGCACTGGTGATAGCTACACGCTATCACCACAAGGCAATCTGTTATGGTGTGGGGATGCTGGCGCATCTGCCAGAGATATGTTACAGGGAAGCAGCCAATCAGCAGCAAGGACAAGTGAATCATGCTCTCAGATTGGCAAACCACCTGTCAAAAAAAAATTGCAGAGGCTATTTGCAATTTCTTGAAAATTGTGGGGGTTTCTGTGAACAATTATTAGTTGGGTTCTAAGGAAAAATCAGTGAACAACTGAAGCCGCAAACTCTGAACCTTGATTTTGCTGGGGTATGCTGTACTTTGTAAACTTAGCATGATACACAAAGCAGGAAAATTTTAAAGTAAACACTGTACGATTTAAACCTGTAATAACATATTGTAACTTTAGAACCATTTGAACAAAGGCAGTAGTAACAGCACTACCAAAATATCAGAAAGGTTATAAGTATGAACTTGAGTGACCTAAATGAAAACGAAACTTATAGAAAACACTAATAGAAATCCAGAGGCTGAGTGACATTTGTGAAAAGGACATGATGGAACAACAGAAAGTGACTAAGATGAGAAAGTAGAATTTAGACAAAATCCTAATTCTAGATGGCTTTCATCTTCTGGTACTTTCCAGAGGGAGTCAACAGAGGTTGAGGTGATAGAATGAAGGGTCTACGTTCAAAATGCTTTTGGAAGAGAGGCAGAGACAGGGACAGAGAGAGAGGAAGAAACGCAAGTTTCAAGTAGAAGCAGTCATTTCTCCCTACTGAGAAATAAGGTGATTTGGGGTTTATCCTGTTTCAGATAAATTATTTTGCTTAGCAGTCTTTAAAAAGTGGTTGTGGATTTTAAATCTTTACTTCATGAATTTTTAAAATATTTATTTTATATTGTTTTTCATCTCCCAGATTCAAAATAGTCAGCCTACATGTGCTCAGTTGAAGAATAAGTGATTAACTCTCATTATATCTTTGGCTTAGAGAAATAGTTTGGCTGTACATTGGACTCTCTGGGGGTCTTTAAAATAATTTGGATGTCTGTATCTCATCCCCAGATAGTCTAATTTAATTGGTCTGTAGAGTGACATAGATATTAAATTTGTAAAACCTTCCCCAAGTGATTCTAATATGCAACAACATTTAAGAACTACTAGTTTATAATATTCTCCAGCATTTCTATGGGGATAAACTTTCTCCTAAACCAAATGAATATGGAATTCATTCTTTATTTTGAATAATTAATTTTAGAGTGAAGACTGTAAAAATAAAATGTCATATCTTTTTACATGCTTCTTGAGAGTAACTTCCAAGTCACTGTCTTTACCTCCTTCATAGAAGAGCCACATATTGTAACAAACTTGTGCTTGCTTTGTATTAATGATTACAGGTAGGATCAATACCAAAAGGTAGCACCAAGACCTATAGACTTCTTTCTGCTGTTTCTGTCACCACAAGTCTCCCTGGTGTTGTTCAGGAAGGCCATCATGCGTGCTTTTAGGTTGTTCACCTATTTGCACAATTACAGCAGTATAGTTGCAGTCAGAAAAATTGGAAACAGTTCAGATGCTCAGCCATAGAACAGTGGATACACGCACACACACACACACACACACACACACACACAAGCACGTGCATGTATATACACACTTTAAAATAATTAACTGCAAATGTATGTAATGAAATGGATTAACCTTAGTAACATAATACAGCATCAAATGCAAAAAAATAAAAAGAAAATAAAAAATTCCCAGAAGACTACATGCGGCCTGATCCCCTTTTTATAACTTTTCAAAACAAATGCATCTAAATAATGTATCGTTTAGACATGCATAAATCATAAAACCATAGCAGGAAAGCAAGAGACCACTAAGCACAGACTTCGAGATGGCAGTTGCATCTGGAGGAGGGAGAAGGAGCAGGATGGGAGAAAGCACAAGGGTGGATGTATATCCTTGGTGATGGGACTGGGTCTAGGCAGTAGGCTTGTGGCGGTCCATCATTTTGTTGAAATGAGGGCATTCGAAACTAAACACGTCAATAAGAAAGATGGGAGAGAAATCTTTGTAACAGAATCACTTTAGGATTTGCTTTATAAAGGTATGGTGAGTGGTTGAATATTTTTGTGAGCTTTTCCTTTGGACATATTTACTCTGCTTTTAAATACAAGTTTATATTGACAGAGTTTAACGTACTAATAACTTTTGTTTCCAAGTAACACATTTCCTGAGACTGAAATTGTGATTTTTGTTCTTAATGAAACATTTTCAGCTCTGTAGTCTGAAAAATCACTTTGATAATGAATAAATGACTTGAAAAATAACTTCCTGGTACAGCTCTGCCTTCTCTAGAAAGGGTGTCTAAAAGTAAAGTGAATGAAATATGGCCCTCCTCCAGACTTCCTTCTGGCCTTATTCCTTTACCTGCTTTCCTTTCCCAATAGAAATATAACAAAACTAATAACTGTTTACCCCTCTGGATAGCCTTACGGTCTGTAAAAACTTTATTTTTTGTTTCCTATATTTATCTTAAAAACACTGTGAGGAATGTAGAACAAAGATGATCTCAAAACATGACCATAGATGGTTCTTATAATATGAAAAATTGTTTCCAAAATGTGATATGTATGCCAATAATTGAACATAAAATGTGTGCAAAGTATACACACATTATTCAATATTGATATTCATGCAAATAATTTTAATATTTGTATACCGCTTTTAACTTGCTCTAATCTGCACCTCTATTTGTATATGCTTTTTACTAATGCTTTGTCACTTACAGTAATAACATAAAGTTGTATTTTAAAATAAGCATTTTAGTAAAATTAATGCATTCATACAAGATAAATAGGTAATAATAGCATAGGTATTATCTAAAACAGACAAAAGTTATAAAGATGATACACGAATAGCTGAACTGTAGGAAATCTTATCATGGCACAAATATTCAAGACTATGTTACTCTCCCCCACCCAAAAAAGTAAATATGCATGTTTGTAGGTCGCCTACAACTAAATTAACTTGACAACCCAGTTACTGAGGAGCAATTACTCTTTTTCCTGTATTCCACCTTGAGGCACTAGATGTTTGAGAAGCAATAATGAAAAAACATAGTCTATATCATCCTGGAATTTTCAGTTAAAAGACAAGTCACATAAAGTAAGCAAGTAATCTACGTGTCCAAGTGTAGTAAGACACAACCCTATAAGAGAAGGGAACCCATTCTCTGAGTGGCAGCAAACGCTCTGGAAGAAGCTGATATCTAAACTCAAAGCTAGAGAAAGGAGAAGTCTGAGAGGAGGGAATAGTGTGTGCCAAACTTGGGGAAGAGAAAGTGTAAGATAGTCAGGGGGCTCTAGGCAGACCAGAAGGATTAAACATAGAGAGGGAACTGCGCATGGCAAGAAACAAGGCTGAAAGGAAAACATAAGTGAAAGATCATGAAAGGACTTGTCTCCGCAGCTTGGAGTCTTTGCTGGGAGGAAACAGAAATGGACCCTAGATACCATGAAAAGAGAAGTTTTTTTGAAAACTATCAGAGGGAAGCAGTGTGTGGTGTCCCAGTGGTACCACACACTGTTGGATGTCCCAACACAATAGGGGGGCTGTATGGGGTCTCCAATCAGATTAAAACTGAGAAAATAGAACACACTCTAAGGCAGTGGTGGTGAACCTTGGCACGCATGCTGCAGCAGGCTGTCTGTTACCACTGAAAACTCTAAGAGGTTCGCCATCCCTCTTCTAAGGAATCTGAATTTCATTCTGTAGTCAACCAGGAGACATAAAAGATATTGACATGTTTAGATTTGCATTCTAGATGGAGACACTTGGAAAAGTAGGATTAAATTGAAGGTAAGGACAAGAGATTGAGAACTGCCACGGGGATGTAATAGGGAAATGATGATGATGTACGTAAGAGCAGTGGCAGTGCAGGCAGGAGAGACTGGAAAATAATAGAACCCGGAGCCAGGATTCATCATAATGGTGTCAGAGGTTGGGTGCTCTTCTGGACTCTGTTGCTGCAGACATGCATTTCTGGACAGATTGAAACGCATGGCTTCAGTGCCTGGCTTTCCTGAAGGGACAGAAGAGAAATCTGAGATGGGGGTGGATTTGGAGAGAGAAGAGCTAGCTGCTGTCTCTCCCTGGATATTTCTGGGTGGTCCCAGAGTCTGCAAAGCAGAACTGCTCACTACCCCCACTTTCATCAGTGTGAAAGGTACCTGATTATTTTCAAACACTTCCTGTATGGCTGTAACATATAACCTTGACTGTCCTCCATAACAGGATGTAAATTTATTAACACCCTTTAGTCTGTTGCCTGCAACCATATATTCTGGCTGCCTCCCAAGTCTTTAATTCCTTTACTGATGCATTTCTTGATGATTGTTGCTTTGCTTTAAAAAGCTTTTTGCAATCTCTGAGTTTTTGGAATACTGTCTGTTTCTCTCTCATCCATTGTTTCATTAAAATTTGTTTACTCAGCTTCACACATATTTCTGTACCAGGCAAAGAGTGTTAGATAGATACCAGAACCACCAGAGGTAGAGAAGGGAGACAACCACAATCTGAGGAATGTTATTTTAATTGCAATTTAAAGCCAAAAGGCAAAGACTTAGTAAAGAGCTGTTTTCATTACGGTTGTTCCATGCATGAAATGAACCATTACACATTGGAAAAGAAGAAATCATTCCAGAGCGGCTTAGTTATAACAAACAAAATGAGCTCCAACAAGCTGTTTTTAGTCCCATGGTCAAAAATTCCATTCTGTTGGTATTTAAGATTTTTTTCCTAATGTGGCATTATATGTTGAAATGTTATTTAATGTTATACTCTTTTCCTATAACATATTTTCATTGAATAATGAGAGAAATGACCAGCTGGTCTATAGCAGTTACAAAGCCCTTTATTGGAGGAAGCAGGATGATGGCAGATGGCAGTTTTAGGTTGAAGTCTCACTAAGAATAGATTTTTAGCACCTTGTTGAAAGGAAATATACAACCTTCAGCCTAAGAGAATAATGGTAAGGCTGTTTATTGAGATACTGATTTACATTTTGGTCTTCAATGTATTTTTTTCCTCCCTCATTAAAATCGGAAAAGCTTTGGGTAAGGTATATTGGAGTTGCAAAGGTGTGACAGTTGAGATTGCCAACTTGATTGTCTGGGGACATGCCTAGGGGATCAGTGAAGTATATTCCTGGGTATATCTGTGTGGCTCATGGAGGCGTGACATTGAGTGCTATATCTGGTTCCAGGTCCCTTCTTTTCTGGTAGAGTCCTCCTGCCTGCCTGCCATGGGCTAGGGAACTTTGCCCCACTATATCTTTCAATCTATGACATTCTTGCTTTGGAGCCTGCTGACTGTGAATTAAACCTCTGAAATCTGAAGCCAAATTAAACCTCTCCTCCTTTAACCTAGAGATGTCAGATATTTTGTCTTAGTGATGAAAAAGCTGGCTGATACTGAAAATTGGTACCAAAGAGGTAGAGTCTTTGCTCTGACTATAACAGACTAATGGAAAGATTTGGAGATGCAGGCTAGAGAAGCCCTAATATGCTGTAAGCAGAGTTTATGGGAGATTCTGTTCAGAGATCAGAATAGCAGAATGCTGATAGGAATGTGGGCAGTAAAAGCCATGTTTATGTGGTTTTGGTTGGGAGTGAGGACTATATTAGGAATTGGACTAGAGCCCATGCATGTTAATATTGGCAAAAAACTTATCTACATTTTTTTAAATGTTATTTTAATGGTACATTTTAGAGATGCATAGTGATAACATTCATCATAGGTAATTTAAGACTTTGTATGAGGCTGAATTTAAAGGTGGCAGACTAATCGATCTGGTAGAGGAAATTTCAAGGTAGCCTATGATTCGGACTGTTTCATGGGTTATTACTGGCCGCTTTTCATCAAACTTACAGTGAGAAATGGGAAGGGAAAAAAATAACTTGAAAAAATTAAATTTGGACTCTAAAGGAAACATGTGTTACAGGTGTGGTGGCACCTACCTATAATCTTAGTACTCTAGGAGGACGAAGTATGAAGATGAGAAGTCCATACCCAACCTGGGCAACTTAGAGACTTAGCAAGTACCTGTCTCGAAGTTTAAAACATTAAAGTGGACTGTATGTGTTGCTCAGTGTGAACAGTCTGGGTTCAGGCTCCAGGACTGAGGGGTAAAAAAGACACCCACATAAAGTTGGGACCAAAAGGAAGCAGGGTAGCTGAAAAGATTAGCACCATTACAAAGAAACCAAATATTCTGAATGGGAATAAGAAAAAAAGATGCCTCAGGGCATCTCGGGAATCAGCAAAATGCCACCCATTGCAGGGTGAAGGGTCCAAAACGATAAACTTTTCATTTGAGAACTGCACACCTTTCATATGTAAACCTCAGCCTCCTGCTGGAGAAACACCTCCTAGAGAATTGGTTTCCTGAGATTCATTTCATCACTCAGCTATCCAGTAACTCAGAAGCCACTGTGGTCCAAGGAGGCCCAGCTACTGCTGAAACTGGCAGTAGACCTTAGTGTTATCCACATGATGCTGGTTTTACTACCATGAAGAATACCAAAGATGTAGAGTCTCGGAGGCTTTCACTCAGAGTACAAAGGAAAGCCCAGGAAGTCAAGCAGTATGCCCTTGGGAAGTGGGTGTGTGAAGCTGTGGGAATGAAGTCGAAGGTGCAAGGGAGATCCCAGGAAGTAGGAGCTTTCGGTAATAGGGAAAGTCTGCCAATGAAAATTGCAGGCAGCAAGAAGGGTCTGCCCAAGGAGAGGCCATGCGGGCTCCAACCAGCAAGGCCTTGAGGTGGGGTCCACCCAAGCCCTCTGCGACTAACGCCTCACCACCATGTCCTCTAAATGTCAGATCTGGAGCTATAGAACTTAATGTTTGCTCTGTTGGGTTTCAATCTTTCGTTCTGTTATTTTTAATTCCCTTATACTTCCTTTTTGGAATGATAATATCTATCCTATGCTGTCGTTTTTGGGGATTAAGTAACTTTAAGTAACCTGCTTGTTGAATTTTACAGAGGATCATAGCTAAGAGTTGGCCTTGAGTCTCAGAGGAGATATTGACTTGGACCTTTATTCAGTAGTGGAAGGGCTGGAACTCTGTGGAAAGGATTAACACATTTTGGGCTGTAGGTAGTATAGTTGTATCGTGTTAGGCATAATTATTAACTTTCTACTGTGCATAGGTATGGAGATGCATTTGGGCATCAAGTTGATAAGGGTGGAATGTGACAAAGTTAATCATCAACTTGATTGGCTTGGGAGCCACCTAGGGAATTAGTAAAGCACATTTTGGCGTGTATCTGAGTGATGGAGATGTGAAGTTTGGTATTATATCTGGTTTCTGGCCCCTTCCTCTGCTTTCTGGATACCAGAGTTGGGCAGCTATCCTCCACCGTGCCCTTCACCATGAGGTTTCTGCTTTGCAGCCAACAAACTGTGGACCAAAACCTCTGAAACAGTGAGCCAGAAGAATCTCCTTTAAGTCGTTTATGTCGGGTATTTTGGTCCAGCAATGGAAAAGCTGACCAATTAATCAACAACTGGCAATTCCTCAGAATTAACGTTCCTGGGAAATTTAAATTTCTGTCTGTGTCATGCAGAGATGGGTATAAACCTTAGCCCTTTATAGTCCTGAGCTCCACTATCCTTCAAAAACCAAAATTACACCTCACTGTATTAGGTTTACCTTTCAGTGTTCCATTCTAAGAGTTTTTGTTCTACTTTTTGCACTATTTAAATGTACTTTGATTTTCATATTCCTTCAGCTATTCCTGTCTGAGATCACTGAAGGCAGTGTGGCGTAAGGATAAGAGCCAGGGAACAGTCCTGAAGTAAAAGCCATGCAGGATCTTCACATGCTGGGATGGGTTCGTATCTAGGATTTACCACTCCCAGTTGTATGACCTTGAGCAAGACCTTTAAACTAAGGACTAAGTTCTCAAGCTAAATCCTTTAAACATTAAACTTCATTTAAATCAATCATATTTTCAAGGACATACTCCAATAAGCTAAGGACCTCCCAAAAGGCCCTACTTCTGATGTTCTACTATTTCCCAATATTGCCGTCCTGGGGACCAACCCTTTAACACATGGGCCTTTGAAGAACATTATCTATATTTAAATTATAGAAGCTGCTTAATTCCTAAAAAATAATGCACACTTTTCATATTCAAATCAAACAATCCTGGGGTTATCCATCCAACCACTTCCTTTATCTAACTCATACCGAGTCAATATTTTCTCTGTCATATATCATTCTAGAGTCAGATGCCAGGCAATGAAAGGCTACCTCTAAGCCCAGACCCACTGGAATTATAAAAACTAACCAATCATAAACTGTTCCAATTGCCTCGTCTTTCCTTTGCTATACGAACTGAATAAAGGCTCTGGCCTAGTCTCTTCCTACACCCTTGCTTCCCCTTCTTGACCAAATCTAGTGCAGCCCTGCGTGGTGGTGATACATGTCCCACGCTCTTGGGAAATATAAGTAATTAGTTCTTCTTCCAGTGACAATGAACTCTCTGAACCACCCCTCATTACGTCCATAAATTAAAACCCTGTGTATACAAATGAGACAACATTAAAAATTCAGGATACTAGTAACAGTTGGTTGCCAGAAGGATTTTTAAAAACTCAGTAATGTGCATCCACATATAAAGTAGTACTTTATGAACAGTATTTTGTGTGCAGTTAGTGTTTAACTGCTGCCTATTTTTAATAACCTTAAAAACAACTGCTGAGAAGTAAATCTCTTCACATCACTTTTTTAGTTTCATTAGTTAAAGAGGATATGATGACAGCATGTCAAGAGCAAAGGAATACCTTGATGACTATGGCTGACTTCTTGTAATAAAAAAGACAGCATTGGTTCCAGAAATTCCACTAAGAGTTGGCATCATAACATGAGAAAAAAAGTTTGTAGTAGCACTTTATTGATCTGATATCAATAAATCAGTTTTTGAAGTGACTGGAGGATTAAGGCAATTCGAAGATCATTATTTTGTCATGTGTAATATTGTTCAAAATAGATGACTCCTCTAGGGGAGTCCTGGCTGCTGCTACAGTCCAATCTGCCCTCTTTGGGAAGGAAGAACCCCTGTCTACAGTGAGAGTGACCATCACATCCTCCATTTGTTCTTAAGATTCAGGCACAATTATGAACATTCAGGCAAAGCAGGATCATATTTTTTGCATTTTTTCTTGTGTTCAGTATGAATTACAAACTCTGGCTAATGACACTACGCTTAAAGAAACTCTTGACAGTGTTTTCTGTTGAAATTTTGTCCCTGATATAGGCACCTAGTCCCTCTATTCACCTGCCGCACCTGTCCTTACTCTAGCTGAAAGGACATAAGATGGATGCACAATAGAGGACCATAAAGAGATTCACAAAAAGTATCAGGCTTTTCTGCTAAGACAATAACAACTATACAGTACTTTTCATGTTAAAGACCAACACTTGTTATTTGCCCCACAGCTGTGCTAGAAAGAAGAGGGGTTACAAAAATAAAAAGAAGGAAAATATTCTTGAGAAATTAGCAGGCATCAAAATCACCTGGAGAGCTTAATAAAATGCAGAGTGGGTGACTTCTACTTCTGGGAAGATGGAGTAGACATGATTTTATCTTTCCTCCCTCTCAGTACAAGTAAAAATATTCTCTCTCTCTCTCTCTCTCTCTCTCTCTCTCTCTCTCTCTCTCTCTCTCTCTCACACACACACACACACACACACATCCAAATTCTGAAAGGTTTAGGAAAGAAGCAGAGCAGTCTAAGGAAGTACTTTAAGACTTGAAGAGGTGCTGGGGATTTAGCTCAGTGGTAGAGAGCTTGCCTAGCATGTGCAAAGCCCTGAGTTCGATCCCTAGCACCACTCCCCCCACAAAAAAAGACTTGAAGAATGACAAACAATAGTGAGTTCCTGGGTTTTCTTTTTGCCTCATTTATCCCAGACTTGAAAGGGAAGAAAAGAGCAACTTGCAAATGCCAGCTACATCAGACATCAAAAAGTCCAAACAAAAAGATCAGGAGAAAGGTGGCTCAGTAAGACAGAAAAGTCTCAGAAAAAATGGTTCCGTTCAGGCAAACACCATGAAAAAGAACTGTGGCCGTACCTTCACCAGCCAGCAAAGACTGTGTGAGACGCCCTAACCCCACAGCTCCGGTGGAGCTAAAGAGACCCAAGTAGTAAGCCAAGAGTTTCTTCACCTCCATGACTCCCCCAGGCACGGCCACAACCGGCGCCAAGTCAGTAGAGCCCATCAGGCATCCCAAGGCCCCTGCCCCCATTAGCCAATGGAGCTCCTCTCCTGGCTGCAGTGGTGTCAAAGGAAGCCCAGCGGAAATTTAACTTTTTCACCTATTACCCAGCAGTAAAGAGGCTGATGAAGCCATCTTCATAGCAGTCCATCTTCACCTTCCAGCATCCAGCCCCCACCCGTACTAAGAAGACCTCCTCCTCCTCGAGCCTCCATTGGAGGCAGAGTTGGGAACCTGGATTTTTCAGGCAGTAACATGGTGAAGTGATGCTTCCTTATTGCCCTACTAGAGCAGTGTCAGGGAGAGCTAACTAAGCCAAAAGTATTAAATAAGATCCAGTCTAATAACAACAACAACAAAAAAATCCAAGTTTCAATTGAAAATCACTTATTATATTGAAAGGCAGGACAATCTTCAACTGAAAGGAAAAGAAAAAGAAAAAAGTCAGTAAAAGCCAACATTGAAATGGTAGCTTTCAGAAATATTGGACAAAGATGTTAAACTAGCCATCATAAAATAAATGGGTCAATAAGCAAGTAAGGCATAGTAATAAATGGGTCAGTGAGCAGTTAAGCCATGATTATAAAGGGGGTCAATAAGCAACTAAGAATATTATTGCAACAACAAATGAAAAACCAGGAAACCTTCCAGAGAAATAGAAGGTCTCAGGAAAATAATAGAAGATGTAGAGAAGAATCGCGTGGAAATTTTAGAACCAAAAAATACCACCTGAAAAAGAAAGCTCATGGGAAGGGATAAATAGTAGAATGGGGAGAATAGTAGATGGAGAAGGCAGAAGAAAGAATCAGTGAACTAGAAAATAGAACAATAGAAATAACTCAATTTGTACAATGGAGAGAAAACCTAATAACAAAAGCAAACAAAAATCTCAAAATCTTGGGAACCATGGCATTATAGCAAAAAAATCTAATATTTATATCAATAATAAAAGAAAAAAAAAGTGACAGACACTTAAGAAAATAGTTTGAAAACTCCTCCAAAAACTGGACAGGCAACTATCATACCCACCAGCAATTTCTTCCCATGAATTTACCTTATTAATGAAGACTTGTGCACACACACACAAACCCAACTCATGAATGTTTATAACAGATTCATTTATAATAGTCAAAAAAGAAGATACGAATATCCTTCAACAGGTAAATTAATAAACAAACTGGGACCCATCCTTACCCCAGCCTCTTACTCAGCAGTAAAAAGAATAAACTACTAATGAAACACCCTAGGAAAAAATCAGAGAATTGTGCTGAGTGGGGATAAAATCACAAATGTATAATTCTGTTTATATGACTTTCTTGAAATGACAAATCACAGAAATTGGAAGCAAATTAGTGGCTTCCAAGGCTTGAGGGGATGGGAACTGGAAATAATGTGTGTGGCTATCAAAGGGTGATGTAGAGAATATTCATGTGGCTAGAAATCCCCTATATCTCCACCGTACCAATTTCAGCATCCTAGTTGTGATACTGTACTAGGTTTTATAAGATGTTACCATTAGGGAAACTGAGGAAAGGACATAGCAGATTCTGCATTATTTCTTATCAATAAATGCAAAACTGTAATTGTCTGTAAATAAAAGGTTTAATTAAAAATGAAGATTACCAGACCAGTTTAGTAAGTCAGTAACAGTTTAGTAAGTCTAAAGTGGTGCCTGTTAATCCGTATTTCTGAAAAGCGTCCAAAACATGCTAATAATGTTGGCTGTGATCACACTGAAAACCACTGATCTACAGAAAGGGGATTTTGTTACCAGAAAAAAAGTCCCACAAGAAGCACTTCAGTCCCAAAACTTTCTCCTTTTGTCCAAAACCAAAGTAGTAATATAAATAGCTATTTTTTATGATGCTAAATCCAGAAGCAAGAGAAAGAAGGGGGCTAGAAAAAAAAAGTTAAAAAGAAACCAACCTTAAATCTGGACTTGTTCTAGCCTTAAAATCAATGTGAAGAGATCAGTGTACTGTGACAGCGATCAGCAAGAGTGGACTGGGATGAGCAGAGAAGCCCCTGACCTTGTGATCGCAGTGGTGTGTGCCATACAGTGGACCCTAATCCTGGCTTGGAACCAGAAACAGCTCTTGTAAGAATAGTTTTCCAGACTATTACAGAACCAACGGAGTCAGAGTCCTTCTTGGAGAGGGCAGAATCCTGTACTCAGCATCAAGCTTCCCAAGTAAGGTGTTCACACTCAAGTTGAAGAAACAATGGGTTGGAGAATAGTGATGTAGATAAACAAGAACAACGAAGAAGGTGAACAGAGAAAGCTGCCAGCATAGACCAGTGTGGAATGTCAGAGAGGGTAAGAGGCATCGCTCTGGGGCTTTCCACATAGAGGGGCTTCTCCTACAGCACCCTTATTAGTTAGCTACCAGTTGTGGAGAGGAGCACCTGCTGTATCTGTGGCATGGTACCTGGGACATTAGAGACGCTTTAATTTAGTCCTTGTGACAGTCCTGCCCAACAGCTATTATTATCCTCATTTTATACATAAGGAACCCAAGGCTCAGAGAAGGTCACTGCTGAATGTCATACACTTGGTGAGCAATCAAGCTGGGCCTCCAACGTGAGTCTCTTATCTTGCAAAACTCAACTTCAAAACTCACTTTAAATTACAGTATTGCTTGGATCCCCCACTGAAGTATATAAGAATAGAAATAGTAGGAGCAAAGACAGGGGAAAGGCAAATTAAGGTCAACAGCCAAATCACAGAAATGTGGTATGGGAAAGCAGAAAATAGAGTGTCCTGTGGCAGAGATTAGTCTAGACAATGAGGGCTCACCATAAAAACATAAGCTAGTTAGCAAGATGGGTTAAGGTAGGCAGGGAGGGGATGCCATAGGACATTGTTACACACATCATTAATATCATGAAAGTGGTTTATTTCAAAGATGGAAATTTCTATTTCCAAAATAAAATAGTGCTATATAAAAATATATTTAGAAAGCTATCTATGCAGCACATTTTCTAGATCTAAATTACCAGAATAATGTGAAACCACAATGCTTCATTGAAGCAAATGACTTCAGTTTTGCTCTCTTCCAGTGTAAACATGTTTTCCTAAAACTCATGTCCTGTAAGTAATCGAAAACTCAATATAATAAAAATTAAATCTCCCAAACTTAAAGACCCAATCCAAAAATGGGCAACTGAAATGAATAAACATTTCTCAGATGAAGAAATAAAAATGGCAAATAAATATATGAAGAAATGCTCA
>PVJO010022905.1:0-27072 GCA_004026905.1 Hystrix cristata | reverse complement strand
ACATGGTGAGCGTGTGTGGTGGAACAAATCTGCTCACCTCCTCCCCAGGAGGAATCAGAGAGAGAAAAGAGGGGCCAGCGTCTCCACACCCCCAGGGGACACCCCCAGTGACCTAACTTCCTGCAACTAGACCCCCTCTTCTAAAGGTTCCACCACCACCAAAGGTGCTATGGGCTGGTGACAGGCCTTTACTGCAGGGGACTTTGAGGGATATTTAAGATCCAAACCATATAGTATAGGACGGAACCTTGTGTTCAAACATCAGAAAGAGGCCTGGAGATGTAGCCTGGGGGCAGAGCACTTTCCCAGCGTGTGTTGGGTTCAGTCCCTGCCCTTTCCCACATACACGGAGTGGAATTTTAGGCTACCTCGAAAGTTTGAATTTCTTATTTCTTTAAATACTCTATGAATTACTTGTAATAAGTGATGATTTAAGAATTTATTTGGTGTACACAAAAACCTCAACTGGATGTACTTGTTTTCGCTTGTGTCCAAATCAATTGGAACCTCCAGAGACAATTACGAATGCTCCACACTTTACAGAGAGCGCTGGTGTGTGTCTACTGTGTGTCTGACGGGGAACCGAGAGATTCATTCAGGTTGTAGAAACACATCCCTAGAGTCTTCCTAACAAGATTCTGAAGGGCTATTTATGCCGCATACAATCACACACACTTACATATATGTGTATATACACTGACATTGGTGGTACCAGGTACTGTGCAATACTGGGGAGATAGAATAGTAGTGAAACCAGTTTCCTGCCCTCACAGCTCGCGTGGTCTGCCTGGCCCTGATCTCCATGCACAGGGGAGCGCGTTCTAGATGGGTGTAGATGTAAATCTTGTATTCCAACCCTTGAAGGCTAGCCAAATATTCAGGTTGTAGATTAAAATTAAGTCATTGTTTTACTTATGCATCACTCTTCATGTGGATGCATGTTAAAGAAGATTACAAACAATAAAACCTTGAGGCAATTGCTCACCTTTTCTTAGCAACTCTCCTTTGCCATCAAGGGAAAATACATCCGGATTCATTCACAGGGCTCTCATTCCTGTTGGCACCCGCGTGGTTACTACTGTCTTTTCACGCCAGGGAGCAGAGTCGCAAACTAGAATGGCTGGTCAAAAGCTCAGAGAAGGTCTGGGAGGGACAGATGGAAAGCGACAGAGAATCTTGAGAGAAATGAAAATCGTACTGTGGTCTCTTTCTAGCGGACATGGGTGAGGGCAATGCAAAGGAGAGGTCGCCATTCTACACCCTATTGTCGGCACTCAGCTGTACACGCCAGAAAGGCTGCAGCCTCAGTACAGCCTGAGGATTTGCTCAGACCCCGAACTCTCAGGCCCCG
Source organism: Hystrix cristata (assembly GCA_004026905.1). NCBI lineage: Eukaryota > Metazoa > Chordata > Mammalia > Rodentia > Hystricidae > Hystrix > Hystrix cristata. The sequence continues at coordinate 25,721 of PVJO010022905.1, read as the reverse complement.
AAGACAAGTGATCAGAAACTCTGGGACCGGGCCCAGCAAAACGCGGCTGGGACGAGCATTTTTTCATTTCTCCCTAATAAATTACCTGAGACAACAGATGGGTTCCTTCCCCGGTAGTATATAAAGCATGTGAATGAAGCTGCAGGCAAGAAATAATTAATTACTAAAACATTGCCCTTTGCTGCTCATTCAGGCGTCCTCCTCCTGGGTTCTGGGGAGAGATGGGCGGTTTTGATTCTCACTCTGGGGCCGTGCTGGTGAACCTGTAGCACGCGCGTCATTCTGTTTTTCTTTCAAGACAAAAAATGTTAATGTAGAGTTGTTTTGTTTGGTGCTGGGGATCGAACTCAGGGCCTTGTGCTTGTAAGGCAAACACTCTAACCGCTGAGCCAAATCCCCAGCATGTAGAGTTGTTTTTTCCAAATTGAAACCTCAAGATTCCGTGTTGGCATTTTGTGATATATAAGTGGTTTTGGGATTGCAGTCTGGCACTCGGCTCTGAAAAGTTCACTATCACTGTGCTAGGGTTTCCCAGCATGGTGGGGACAGAGTTGAGCAAGGTGTGACGAGATGGCTGGCGCCGTGACCAGGTTCAGGAGACACGGGTGTGGGATACAGCAGAGGGAGGAATGAGCTCCCTCTGGAGCAGGCGAAAGGGATGAGGTGCATTAGAAATGTCCTCATCAGGGCTGAGAATTTAGCTCAGTGGTTAGAGTGCTTGCCTAGCAAACAAGGGTCTTAAGTTTGATTCTCAGCACCCCCTCCAAAAAAAAGAAACAGTGCAATAAATTTTCTTTGGCCTCTTCCCCCCCAACCTCTAGATTTTTCTTTTTTTGTGGGGGGGTTGCTGGGGATCAAACTTAGGGCCTGTGCTTGCTAGGTAAGCACTCTAACCACTGAGCTAAATCCCCAGCCCCTAGATCTTTCTTATTATTTTAATTTGGATTATGTTTTTAAAAACCCATCTACTATAAAATCTACCCTTTTAAGCCATTTTTACTTGTACAGTTGAGTAACATTAGCCATATGTTTATTGTTGTTCGACAGATCCACATATTTTGCCTTACTCTGCTCTTCAAATTTCTAATTGCCTATACGGTGCTAACCACAAGAAAGACTGCTCCATCATATTTGTGTTTTTCTGAGATGGTCTCCCTATGTAGTTCAGGTGGGCCTTGAACTCGCAGTGATCATCTTGCCTCAGCCTCCGGAGTGCTGAGATTACAGCTGTGTGCTACCATGCCTGAACTCCATCATAATTTTTTAAAAAGTATTTATGTATTTGTTTATTTGTGGTACTGGGGGTTGAACCCAGCACTTTGCACAGCTAGGCAAGTGCCCTACAGCTGATCTACATCTCCAGCTCTCCATCGTGTCCTTTCAAACACGACATACTAACGTTAGCATTAGGAGGAAGTTTACAACGTGCTGGACACTGCTCTGGACATTTCCCACCAATCAATTAATTTAATTCTTATCCAGACTCTGTGAGCTGTGGGCCAGGGATTTAGCTCAGTGGTTAGAGCGCTTGCCTAGCAGGTACAAGGCCCTCAGTTCGAGCCCCAGCACCACAAAAAATGAAAAACAACAACAACAACAAAAAACTCTGTAAGTGGTGTGCTGCTATTGCCCTCATTTTATAGCTGAGGAAACTGAGGCACACAGAAGTTAATAACTTGTCATGAGTCACAGTTAAGAAATAGCATCACATGTACTGATTCTGGGCACTGTTCTCTTTCTTCTGCTAGATGGGCATCGTCTGGTTGCTGAGAGAGTCAACAGATGTTTTGAACACCCCAAAGCAGTAAATCTAACTTCCTAGGAGTCCAGGATGAGTACATTCAAAGTGGAACAGCCTCTCTCCTGGCTTAAGCGTTGCTATGGTTTTCACTGTACGGCTAACGTGCTATTAGACACACAAGTGCCCACCTAGCTAGCACTAACCTGTCTCCATTCTCGTTTCTGACTGGGAGATGTTCAGTAAAATCTCAACGCTAACATGTTTTATCTACTAGATCCAAAGCGAATACTCAAGACTAGAGAGAGTAAAGTTACCCTTACTAGGATGTTTAGGGAAGCTGGGCTAAGTAGAGATGTGTGGTGCTGGGCCCCCAACAAATCACAAAGGGAAGAAGAGGAGTAAAAGGTAGAATGGAAAAGTCCACACCTGGAGGGAAGGTGGATGTGCCAGAGGAACAATGTTAAGCAGGCCATATAATGCTTTTTTTTCAGTTTTCATTCTGTTTACCTTGACATATAAAAATATGCCTTCTTCCTACACTCAAACAGAATGAGCTGTTTTTGCTTTAGATAGTCACTTGTCATGTACAGCAATTAAGAATTGTTTTAAATATTTTTTGGGTGTAGTGGGGATCGAACTCAGGGTCTTACGCTTGCTTGCAAGTGCTCTACCACTGAGCTAAATCCTCAACTCCCTAAATATTTTTGACATTTTATTTTGTATCATTTCCAGAAACCCTGAATTACTTGTGTGTGTCCTGTGCATTGTCTTACCTGGCGGTAGACTTTTCTATAAAGGACCAGATGGGAGAGAAGCCAGGCTTTGCAAAAAACAGTTGTTGTCGGGTAGTCCCTTTAGAAATGGCTCTCCAATCACAAGTATTCCAAGTCCTTCTTGCCTGTAACAAAGAGCTAGACAAGACAAAAATGGTGCCAAAAGTTTATTTGAAAAGTGAGGGATGAATGGGTATAGGAGAAACCAGCTCTGCTGAGTGAACTCGAGCAGAACAAGAGAAAAAGAGGGTAAAAGCAAAAACAAAAGCACAGGATTTGGCTCAGTGGTAGAATGCTTGCCTAGCAAGGGCAGGACCCTGAGTTCGATCCCCGGCACCCATTTAAAAAAGAAAAAAAAAGAGTAGACGCTATGCCTGAAAATGCAGCATGGGCTATCGTGGGAAGTCACAGTATCAAGAGCCCCAGTGGCGTCTGGTCTGCTTTCTGCCGTCACATCTCGTGGGAGCTCGGGAGAAGTTGTACATACGGGCTTCTGGTGCTGTCCTGGAGTCTCGTAACCGGGGTCCTGCTCACATCTCCAGCCAGCTCCAGGGTCTTGTGACCTCAGCTCCGCCACAGTAGTGCAAAACAGCCATAAATAATACGTAATGGATATTGTTGCGCTCGAAGAAAATTTTATTTACAGAACACATGGCAGGCTGGATTTGACCTGCAGGCCACAGTTTATCAGTCTCTGTCTTACGTCTTCTGCCTTAAGAACGTCCTTTAGTATTACTTGCTGCATAGGCAGTAAATTCTCACACCTTTTGTTTGTCTGAAAAAAGCTTCTTTCCTTCTCATAATTGCAAGATACTTTAAAAAATTTTGTTATAAAATTTGTATTTTTTCATAGAATAAAAAGAAAGTGAATAATAACAATAAGAAGAATCTTCTAAAGACAACTGCAGACCTATATGTTTTCACTGGCGGATTCTATCAAGCGTGTAAAGGGGAAATAACGCCTGAAATTCAGGAAACAAAAGAGGGAACTTTCCTCACAGGATGAATCCAGCATAACTCTGATACCAAGATCCAAGCAGAGATCACAAAACCCTTGTATAGAACCCTAAAACACAGATCCTCAGCAAAACACTCATAAATCAAAGCCAGCAATGTATAAACACACAAATGCGTGCCAAGTAAGTGGGGTCTTTTCCCAGGATGTAACATTTGGTTTACATTTAAAAAAAATCAATCAATATGGTTCAGTAAATTATGAAGTAAAGGAGAAAAACTGTAAGATTTTACAAAGATCAACATCCACTAAGGATTTTAAAACAAACAAACTAAACCACTTCGAATTGAAGGAACTGCCTCATATTAATAAAGGGCACCAGTAAAATACCTGGAACGAGTGTGACAAAGAAACTACTGAACAATTTCCCCCAAACAGTAATAAAGCAAGAATGTCCACTTTTACCACTTTTTTTCCACTTGGATAAAAAGTCCTAGCTGGCGGAAAAGGCAAAAGTAGAAATAAAGATATAGATTGGAAAAGAAGAGGTAAAAAAATCTGTATGTGTACATGATATGATTGTCCTCATTGGAAAATTACTCACAAATCTGAAAAACACTTTAACAGAATTTGGTAAATTCAGCAAGGTCACAGGGTACGAGATTCATGCACAAAAATCAACTATCTTTATATATACTAGCCACAAATAATTGGGGAGTAGCAGATGGTTTTAAAGCAATACCATTTAAAGTAACATCAAATCATACAATAAGAATAAATTTAATGAAAGTTATGCAGTACCTCTTCACTGAAATCCACAAACCATTATTTTTTAAAATTACTTTTATTGGTATGTTTTAGATATACATAACAACCACATTCATCATAGGGAATTTATACCTGTACATAATATATCTCAGTTCTTCTTTTTTCCCCATTCCCCTCCCTTCAACCCTTTTCACCCTCCTTGTTTATGAAAGTTTTGTTTCCATTTCCCCTACTATTCTCTTTTTTTTCCTTTTCCCTTCCTTCTCTTCCCCTCCCCATCCCTTGTTCCTCTTCCCATTAGAACATTTTCTTCCTGCTTCCCATTATCTAGCATGCACTTCGGCCCTTATTTACACTTTCAGTTTCTCACACAAGAGAAACAATGAGGTATTTAAACATATGGCTTCGATTTATTTCACTTAAAAGTATGGTCTCAAGGTACATCCATTTACCTAAAGATGGCTCAAGTTTATCCTTTATAGCAGCGTAGTGCTCCACTGTATATAAAAACCACATTTTCTTTATCCATTCATCCACTGATGGGTATCTAGTCTGTTTCCAAAATTGTGCTGCTGTAAACATGGGTGTGCATGTATGGCTGAGGTATGATGCTTGGAACTCTTTTAGGAAGATACCAAGAAAGGGAGTAGCTGGGTCAAATGGAACCTCTAGTTTTCATTTTTTGAGGAATCTCCACGCTGATTTCCACAGCGGTTGCACCAGTCTACATTCCCACCAACACAGTGGAGAAGGGTTGTTTTTTCCCCACAGCCTCACTAGTCTTTGCTACTGGTTGATTTCTTGATGATAGCTCTTCTTTCTGGAGTGAGATGGAATCTCAGTCTTGTTTTAATTTTCATCTTTCAAGTGACCAGCGAGGTTAAACATTTTTTATATTTTTATTTGGTGTTTGTACTTTCTTCATCTGAGCAGTTTCTATTCATTTCAGTTGCCCATTTTTGGATTGGGTCTTTAAATTTGAGAGGAGTCTCATTTTTCTGAGTACTTTATATATTCTAGATATTAGTGCTTTGTCTGAGGAATAGGTGGTAAGAATTTTTTCCTATTCTGTGGACTGTCTGTTCACTCTGTTGTTTTCTTCTCTCCTCACTACTGAAAGCTACTTTTGCTGTGGACAGAATTCTGAATTTCAAAGTTTTTTTCCTTTAAAGGCTGCCAGCCCATTGCCTTCTGACTTACGTTTGCTATAATTCAGAAGAGTAGAGGACTCTTCTGTATGTAACATGTCTTTTTTCCCCCTCTGGCCACTTTCAGGACTTCCCCTTTACCCCTGATTTGTAGCAGTCTGAATAGAATGTGTTTAGTGTGTTTGTTTTAGTATTTAGCCTGCTTGAGATTCCCTGGGATTCTTTTTGTTTGTTTGTTTGGTCGGTTGGTTTTTTTGGTGCTGGGGTTAAATTTAGGGCCTTGTGCTTGCAAGGCAAGCGCTCTACCACTGAGCTACACCCCCAGCTCCCCTGGGATTCTTGAGACTGTGGTTTGATGTCTTTGATTATGTTTGAAAATTTTTCAAAAATTATCTCTTTGAATGTTTCATTTATTCTTTCTCTCTTCCAAGATTTTGATATGGGTTAGTTACAGGTCTAGTTGCATGAATTTCATGCAAAATTCATTTGCATGGATCTATAACCAAGGCCGCGCATCAAGGCCACTTCAAGGTCTTGAAAAAACAGTGTAGAAATGTCTCCGGCTCTTTTCCTCTGCTAAAATACCCTTCCAGAGTAGCAGCTCTTGGGTCAGAGAACCTGTGCACAAAGGCTTCGATGCATATTGTGAAACTACCTGCAGAAAGTTGAGCAATTTCGTTTTTTTTCTGTGCTTTTTTATGTCCATTTCCGTACATTCACGACAATACTGAATGGTATTGATTTTTTAAAATTCCCAATTGGATAGAGGTTCACTGCTTTTCGACTGCCGCTGCCCCCATATCTGGGTTCTCAGGTAGGCCTTAGTAGAATAATAAAAGCAGAAAAAGGAGATCCAGCAAGAAGAGGGGTGAAACCGGGAAGGAAAAAGGGAGGGTTCCAAATGCGTGGAGAGCTTTGCCTTTATGAGTGCTCGGCTCTGGCTTCCGTCCACACCTGGTATTGTGAACTGGACGGACCGGTGGGAACAATGCACGGAGAGAGACAAATCCAGGGCAGTGCACGGTGGCCTTCCCGGGCCTCCCACCTCCGCCCGAGGCCAGACTGTCAGTCACAGCCGCACGCCCAGCCAGGTTGAGGATATAAGCCGCAGCGGCGAGCAGACCGAGGCCGCTCCGCAGAGATGTGGGCCCCCCTCCTCCTGGGCACGCTGGTCCTCCTGCCAGCCTCGGCAGAAGTCCCGTGAGTGCTTGGCGGCAGAGGGGACTCGGGGTGGGGGCTTCTTTGCCTCGTCTTCTCAAGCTTCAGTGTGGGGAAGAGAAGCTAAACCTTTGGTTTGATTTCCTTGTTATCCCTTCTTTGCTATCACTGGTCCTTTACTCAGAGAGGAATGGTGAGGCACCAAGAGGAGGGTTAAGGAAAAAGAGAAATATTGACAATGTAGTAGGCCCCTTGCAGCCCCGATGCTCTCCCTGGTGCTTGGGTGCGGGTGTTCGGGTGGACGGGGACTTTCCAGGGTGCCGTGAGATGCCGCTGCTTGTCTTCCTCCACCTTGTGGAGCAGAAGTGTCGCAGAGGCAGGCAGGGCTTGGTCCGTTTAACTCGCCTCCACCTGCTGAGTGCTGCTCTCCACTGAATGAATCGCTGTGACTCTGAAACTCTGTTCCCTTCTCAGAAAGTACCTGGTGACATTGCCGGCCCGGCTTGACTTCCCCTCTACTCAGAGGATTTGTCTGGATCTGAGGGCTGGCAGCCGTGATGTGAAATTCACTGTTACTCTGGAGACCAAAGACAAGACCCAGAAATTGCTGGAACTTCCAGGAATGAAAAGGGCCCGCTTACAATGCAGCTCCTTTGTAGTAAGTGCAGACGCAGCCCCGACGGCCGTCTCTCCCCTTCTGTCCTGCTCCCTCGCTCTGACTGCAATTTTAAGCCTGACTGCTACTTACCGTCCTCTCTCCTGCACTCATCTTCAGCTGCTGGCCGAGCTCACTAGCTGCGTGACCGTGGACTTCTCTGAGTCCCTGATAGCGGCCTCATTTCCCTCCTTCCTGGCCGCCCTCTGCTGACTCTTTCCTCCCCTCTCTCTCCCTGCGGGGAGGCCAGCTGACCCGCCCGTCCCCCTGCGTCCTCCCCGGTGCTCCCTGCCCTCTCTCACCCAGGTCCCCCCTCCTGCTGGGGGCACGGAAGAAGTGGCCACGATCCGGGTCTCTGGAGTTGGAGACAACCTCCGCTTTGAGGAGAAGAAAAAGGTTTTCATTCAGAGGCAAGAGAGCCGCGCATTTGTGCACATGGACAAAGGCGTCTACCTTCCAGGGCAGAGAGGTAGACAGAGAAGGGAACACTGCGCACCGTGCAGAGGGGGCTGCGGTGGGCGGTGAACGAGGTGTGTGGAAGTGAGCAGACTCAGGGATGGAGCGTTAATGGTCTTGAGTATCTGCCTTGCTGTACAAGCAAGAGCAGGAGCGGGGCTGGTACTGCAGGCGTGTTGCCGAAACAAAGCGCACATTTCCCCTGAGAGAATGTGTGGAGGGTAACTGGGCACCTGGGCTCGCAACAGGCTGCGTGTGTGCGGATGAGAAAGCTCGAGGGAGCTCGGCCAAGCTGCTCTTACGCATGTGTGTTGGTTCTTCCTGGAAGGACGCTCCATGCTGAGGCCGCACCACCACAGAGAAACTGGCAGGGAATGTTGGTGCACGCCTGTAATCCCAGCGCTTTGGGAGGCTGAAGCAGGAGGATTGCAAGTGTAAACCCAGTCTGGGAGAGTTAGCAATTTGGCAAGACCCTGCCTTGCAATGACGATGACGATGGTGACCAAGATGAGAAGGGTCTAGGAATGCAGCTCAGCCAGAAGGCCCCCAGTTCTGTCCCCGGAGGGGGCGGGGCGTGTTTGGGCTTCACCCCTCTCTCAGACTAAGTTTGCTTTTTGTTTTAAAAGCAGCAAAACATGATGGGGTTTTGTTAATAATACCTGCTCCCTTCCAGCGCGCTTCCGCATCGTCACCATGAACAGCAGCTTCATTCCAGTGAATGACAAGGTGAGGGTCAGTGGGAAGGAGGGGAGGGACTGGAGTTAGACAGAATGGGGACGAGGAGGGAGGGCTGGGAGGTGGGCCCCTCGGGCCCTCCGGGGGCGGAGCACACCCGAGGAGGAGAACAAGCCTCAGCTGCCAGCCGGGGTCCTCAGCCCGCCCAGGAACCTGCGGTGGCGGCAGCCGGGTCTCATCTTCGCTAGCTACAGGTCAGTGAGGCCAGCGTTCCTGGGAAATGGTTACATTTGCTTTCACTTTCAAAGACTTTTTGCAAACTTGAGGATTTTCATCTAGGAGGGAGGCCAAGCGGCTTTGCAGTTCAAATACTAAGAAATGAGGACTGGGGAGTAGTAGTCTGGGGAAGGAGTAGTTTGTGCTTAGCCCCGGGGTGGATGCCAGTCCCCAATCCCAGCAGCACCAAAAAAAAGTAACCTGGGAATGTATTTAACAAAAGAGAGCAAGGAGAATATCCTCTGCTCCCACTATCTTTTTTTGTTCTATGAGGGAATGTAATTCTTTTTTTTTTTTTTTTTTGGTGCTGGGGATCAAACTCAGGGCCTTGCACTTGCTAGGCAAGTGCTCTACCACTGAGCTAAATCTCCAGCCCCAGGCAAGGTAATTCTTAAAATAGATAATACCCGTAAGGCAACATTAAATATACAGGCGTGAAAGGTTAGAATCTGGTAACATTTGGCAAGTATACTTTTCTCTGGACAGCATTTTGAGCTTCATTGTCCTAAGCCTTGCAAAGGTTTGGTTTTGATTTGGGGCTGGGGATGTTTGCACACGCTCTGGGACAAGTGGATCCCGGCCACACATCTCCTTCTCCCTCCGCCGGCCTGCCCTGCTCCAGGGAAATGGAAAGATAAACATCGCACTCATTATCTCCCTCATCCCTCTCCACATCCCACTCCGTTTCCTTTCGGCTTCTTATTCACTGGTAGGCTGCCCACCGCTACCTTCTTTCCCACTTCTCTTTGTTCTTCCTCCCCATGAACTGAATCCCTTCTCCAGCGTGAGATGGACAGGGCAGATCCCAGATGTGCAGAGGAGCGCTCCGGCAGCGCTTGGACTCGACCAGGCCCTGCAGGCTGGTCTCATCACCTGTCCTTGCCCCGTTTGTTCTCCTGTGCTCGGTTATGTTGGATTACCCGAGAGGTGCTGTGATTTTTGTAGTTAGACTGTATTTCCCTTGTAAATTTATTCCTCCCTCTCCCTTCTATTTCAGTTGAAGCACTGAGATTCACAAAAGGAATTTTGCCAAGGAACAAATATTATGAGTCTGTAGAGTGAAACATTTTATCCTCAGAAAACCAAAGTGTAGGCAAGACGAACTATCCTGTCTAGCGTGGCTGCTGCACTCGGTCAGCTTCGGGCACCTTCCAGGTGGAAATGCTACCGGTTTAGCTAAACACTCATTTCCCTCCAGTCCACACCTGGCCAGCTGACGCCCTTCCTGATGCTCAGTCTGTGAGAAAAGTCCTGTGTTATCTGAGGAACTGTTTTGCTGTACTTTTTTTTGCGGGGGGAGGGGAGGAGACAGGGTCTCGCTATGCAACTCAGGCTGCCCTTGAACTCACTATGCAGCCCAGGCTGGCCTTGAACTTGCAGCCATCCTCCTGCCTCGGCCTCCCAAATCCTGGGATTACAGGCGTGAGCCACTGCACCCGTCTGTTTTCTTGAACTTTATGCTAATCCACAGCCAAAGGAGTGATATTTCCTCTCGCTTGTCTCTGTAGCCCCAAATCTTATCTCGGCATGATCCCTTTTCTTTTATGTGTGGACTCTCCTGGAGAATTACCACTATTCCTTATGTCAAGGTTGGTTTGGTGAGGCTTGGTGGTGTCTTCACTGATTGCCCTTGAGTTCATTCTCTCTTTCCTCCACGTTAGACCCAAACTCATTGTCCTTTGCAAACAACTTTGCATTTCCTGACCCCCCCATCCCAACTAAATTCCAGCTTTCCGCCTCATCTACTCGTAAGCCTGTTAACCTGCTCTTCACTGGCTATGTTTAACATTCATTTAGCAGCCATATTTTGTGAGAAATGACATACAATTTTTTGATGGAAGGGTTTTAAACAAATGTTGTTTTGAAATTATTTTGCAATAACTGAACATAAGATCCCTGCCCACGGACTTTTGGGTAGCAAAGGGAGAGGCCAGGCGGTGGTTGGCCCCCAAGAAGAGGTTTAAATCCTGGGGGGCCCCAAGTGCCGACACTTCCCCTTAGGCCCGGGACACACAAGCACTCAGTCCCAGGACAAGTAGCAACAGATGCCGCCGAGGGGTCTGGAGTGCCTTCCTTCCCAGGACCCGCGACCCTTCTGAGCGCTCTGTCCCCTCCCCTCCTCATAATGAAGTCTCCGACCCCAGAGTTACTTTTCTCAGGACACAAAAGAGCCAGGTAGAAAGGAGCGGGCAAGAGAGAAGGAAGGAATCCTTTGTGCATTTGTGCTTTTTGCAAATTTGTTCTTATTGCACAGCCTCCTTTTTTTTTAACGCACTGTTTTCTTTTTCAGTACTCCAAGGTGGAATTACAGGTAAGACGTTTCTTTTTCTTTGTTAGTTGTGGAAAAGGCAGTATGGACGGGCTGGTTGGGGCTGGCATTTTTGATCTCTAGTTTTAAGGCTGATTATTTTCCAGCTAGGTCTTATTTTCAGGGGAACACAGGTAGTTGCTTTCTTCATCTCCGGGACAAAATACCTGGAATCCCACTACTTAAGGGAGGAGAGGTGTATCTCGGCTGCAGTTTGTAGAGGTTTCCGTCCACACCTGGCTGGCTCCAAGGCAGGGCAGCGGGCGGAGGGGCTGGTGGAGGAGAAGCTGCTCTGCTGAGGTGATGGGCAGCAGGGAGCCGGAAGGAAGGAGCTGGGAAGCGAGAGAAGCCCTTGCAGGCCCCTCCCACAGTGACGCTCCCCTCCTAGCCAGACCTGGGCTCCTGACAGCACATACAATGCTCCTATAATCCAGTCACCTTCCCGAAGTCCCACCTGGGCGTGCACCAGATCTTGGGAGACTTCCAGATACAAACCATCGCTGTGCTGTGTAGACCGCCTGAAGCACTTCCCTTCTGTTGTGTCCCCCCACCTCCCCGTCCCTGACCTCTCAGAGCTAAACCTCTGTGGCAAGGACGCCCCCTCTTCCTGTGGTTTCTCCATGCAGCCTCAGTTGAACCAGGTGCAACCGGAGCTTGGGTGGCAGCTTGTCGGGCGCCCAGGGGAACTTGCACGCCCGTGAGGAGTGTCAGGGGAATGCGACCAGAGGGCGAAGTCCCTACTAGGCTCCCCTGCATTTTTCCATCCAGCTACCTCTCTTTCGGGCGTCTTACCATCCATACCCTCAGTGAGGTCCCTTCACGAGGACCAGACACCGCTGAACCACTCCAGGGTGGCGACGTCCCCAGGCCCGCTTCCCGAGGCTGGTGTAACATCTAGGAGAACTCGGTCTCCTGAGCTGAACTCCCAAGGGCCTCTGCCTCCCGGAGGGAGCTGGAGCTAGAGAAACACGTCTCTTATCTGGTGGTGAGGGCGGCTGTAAATCAGACAGAGAGCTGTTCTCCCTGGCCGCGGCCCGCAGGCGCTCTGACCATGGCAGGATTCGCCTGTGTGGGCGCACATCACGCGGCTCCTCTCTGTTGGGCACAGGACCCGAGTGGCAACAGGATTGCGCAGTGGCTGGAGGTGGAGCCTCAGCAGGGCATCGTGGACCTGTCCTTCCAGCTGGCCCCGGAGGCCATGCTGGGCACCTACACGGTGGCGGTAGCCGAGGACAAGACCTTTGGCACTTTCAGTGTGGAGGAATATGGTAGGTGGGGGGTTAATAGGTCAAAGTGGGGGGCATAATTTTGTTTCAGAATCATAAAAGTGAAGTGAAATACACGCTGGGAGAGATTACCTATTCATTTTTGAATAAATAGTGCTAAACCAGCTAAAAGCTTTGGGAGCATTTTATCTAAATAACGCTCTGTTAAGCAGTTTAGTTCATTGGATTATCACTGTTTTTATACCCTGTTTGCTCCCCGTTCAGCCAAGTCCTCCTTCTGTCCCTTTTCTGTGACTCTTGCCTCTCTCTCTCCAGTGCTGCCCAAGTTTAAGGTGGAAGTGTTGGAACCAAAGCAGTTATCAACAGCAGAGGAATCTTTCATTGTAAAAATGTGCAGTAGGTAAGAGCAGAAGCTTCTGGAAATGGCGGAGACTAAAAGTGTAGTGTGAGATGTGATAAGGGAGCATTCTGGGAGCAGGAATTACAGGGTAGGTAAAAAGTCGGGACATTTTATGTAGTTTGGAGTCATGACTTATCCAAGAACAAATTCTGTGACTGCGTTTCTGCTTTTGCATTCTACTGCTCACTTGTTTGATATTATTGACTTAGTCTCTACTTTGTGAAGAGAACTATACTGAATCCTTCCTTAGTCGTATTCACATCACTGGCACAAAATACCCAACACCCACGCCCAAAGGAGAAGTTTTATTTGACTCACGGTTTCAGGCCTCGGGCAGCTGGCTCCCATAAGAAATGGCGTGGCGGAAGGGCCAGGGAGGAGGAGAGCTGCTCACATCATGGTGGCCTGGAAACTGAGAGAAGGGCTGGGCTGGGAAAGGAGGTCCCCTCTCCCAGGTCACATCCCTGTGACCACCTCTTTTGACCAGGCCTCTCCTCCTAAGAGCACATTCAGCAATGGGTTAATCTGCCATGAGTACAGCACTCCCATGATGCAACTACCTTCCAGAAGCACCTCTGAACACCCAGGACTTTGGGGGATTTTATCTAGAGCTAAGCCATAATAAGTAGCATTTCTGTCCTTTGGACGGTGCTTTGTGTAAAGGGAACACTCTAGGGCTCAGGGGAAGGCAGGGCAGGGACAGCGAGTGGACAGTGCACAGTGGGTTTGCCAGGCGCCTTCCGAGGTGCGGTGTGGGAAAGAGGGAGGTGTGGAGTCTGGGGAGAAGGGGCGGACCAAGTCTCCCCGCGGTCTTGACAGGTACACCTACGGGAAGCCCGTGCATGGGGCTGTGCGGGTGACGGTGTGCCAGAAGGCGCACAGGTACTGGTACCACCACGGGCGGGAGGAGCAGGACATCTGCCGGAGCCTCTCTGGACAGGTGAGCAGGCGGGACGTGGAAAGGAAGCTTGTCCGTCGTGTCCCTAAGAGTAAGGAGCGAGAACGCAAAAGCACGTCACAGGCCTTGGTGATTTAGCTGAGCAGTAGAGCGCTTGCCTCGCAGGCGCAAGGCCCTGAGTTGACTCCCCAGCACCCCACAGTGCAGAAAAAGCACTTCATAGTTCCAAGGAGCAGAGCAGTGTTATAAGTCTTTAGTTTGGCTTGGATTCAAGAAGTTAACCTAACCCCAACCCCCTTGTGAGATACAGTTTTCTGGGTTTTTTCCCTTTTTCTACTGGAGATTGAACCCAGAGCCTTCACACTGACCTACATCCCGGGCCGGTTTTTTTTTTTGGTTTTTTTTTTTTTTTTTTTTTTTTTTTTTTTTTTTTTTTTTTTTTTTTTTTTTTTTTTTTTTTTTTTTTTTTTTTACCAAGACCATATATTGGTACATTGTATATTTAATGATCACATTCATCATGGTTATTTTGTACCTGTACATGATGTATCAACTTGGTCTCATTTTATTTATTTATTTTAAATTTCGAAACTGTGTTTTTTTTTTGTTTTGTTTTGTTTTTTCCCGAAACTGTGTTTCACTAAATCGCTAAGTTACCCAGGCTGGGCTCAAACTTGTGATCCTCCCGCCTCAGCTTCCCAGAGTGCTGGGATGAAAATTTTCTAATTTTACAGTTGCTTCTTTTCCCCTTCTGGTGTCTTGGTGCTTCATGGTTATGTATGCGCAGCTGTATACTCTGTCACTGGAGAGTTTTTCTGTCTTAAAGTTGGAGGGACTGAAGTGTGGAGACGTAAAACGCGTTCCTCCTATACGCATTAGTAAATGGAGGATTAGTCACCCGTCTTCTCTGTCTCCCTCTGTGCCTCGGTAGACTGACAAATCAGGATGCTTCTCCTCCTCTGTGAGCATGTCCATCTTCAACCTCACTGGAGGTTTCTACGAATACCGCATCCACTTTGTGGCTTCAGTGACGGAGGAGGGGACAGGTAAGGGGTGCTCCTCAGCTCAGTAAGAACAAAGGACGGAGACGGGCTGCCCCAGGACGGACCTGCCGGGAGGGCTCGGGGCCTACTCTAAGACAGGAGGGCGATCTGGCTGCGACCTTTGTCAGCCTGCAGATCACCAGGGCTGGTTAGCTCGGCTGACCTGGCTGCCGGGCGGTGTCCTCGTCCTCCTGTGCGCCACGCGCTGAGCTGAAGGGACGGCCAGCCCCGACAGAGGAGGGCTGTTTCCTGGTCGCAGGTGTAAGAGAAGCTGCGCTCCTCCGCTGGATCGTGCAGATGGGACCCATCGGAGGTGCCCCGTTCCTAGTTCTCAGCCCAGGAGCAGTCTCCTTCGGCCCCATTTCCTGCCCTGCTCCCCTGACGTTCAGGGAGCTCCAGGTGGTTGGTGTCTTTGGCCAGCACCGCACTCCCGGGCGCCAGCTGCCCCCGGGCTTCAGGTTAAAGACGAGGGTGAGCGTGTGGGGTACTGAGGTCACCCCGTGTCTGCTTTCCCCCTCAGGCGTGGAGGCCAATGGCACTCAGGACGTCTACATTTCCTCGCAAGTAGGATCGATAACTTTCGAAGACACCAATAACTTTTACTACCCCAGTTTCCCCTTCAGTGGGAAGGTATGTTGAGTTTGTCTCTGTGTGGATCAAAATGCTTCCCTGTCCATTTCCACCCATTTCTGTAGCTGCGTGATAATAGCTAACTTAGCCTTGTTCTCACGGCTCTCTGTCTATTCACTTGTATAATAGTTACAACAGTCCTAGGAGGTAAACACAATCACTGACCCCGTTTTACAGATGAGGAAACTGAAGCCAGAGAGGTTAAGCAGTTTTCCCAAGGTGACGCATTGAGTGAGTGGTAATTCTGACCAAATCCAGACCGAGTGCTCTTTGATCCTTGTTGACTGACGTGGTGTTCAGGGCTCTTCCCGAGCCAGGAGCTCACCTTCTAATACCCAGACCTTTGGATTTAAGGGCTGCACATTTTCGCATCTAGGCAAGATTAATATCGAGTTTTACTCTACAGAGAGCCATTTGCGGCTCCTGAGTCATTCTCTCTAGAGATTTTTATTAATGTCTTCTTTCTGACATCTAAACTGAGTTTTCCCTTCTCTTCAGTTTATCTTTCTCTGCTTCCCAAACAAATGGTCAACATATCAATTCTGTATATATTTAGAGCCATCTATTTCTTAGTCATTGTTTTTCTGGAGCAAGGTTGGATACAGATTTAAAAAAAGAAAATTTTTTTTTGGGGACAGGGTCTCACCGTGTAGTCCAGTCTGGCCTCAAACTTGAGGCAGTCCTCCTGCCTCAGCCTGCTGAGTGCTGGGATTACAGGGGTGTGCCACTGTGAATGGCAAGAAACAGTTTTTGGTAGTTTGAAATTTTTGAAAAGTTTTTTCTTATTATATGTTTACAGTACATAATAAATATATTCATTGTGGGCTATTGGTACCTATATATCTTCCATCTTGATCCTTTTTTTTCTTCTCCCACTTCCCAGATTTTTTTTTATTTAGAGCCTAAAGATTATAGTGTTTGGGAGGCAAAGGAGCTCTCTTTTACTAAGAGGAGAAACAAAACAATGTAAAAACCCCAGAACTATTCTGTGCTGGTGCAAGGCGGAAAGCCTCCTTAGTTACGTGGCACATAATTTAATTCTGCTTCAGGCTGTTTCTGCTCTGTGTTTCTCAGTTCCAAGGCTTATTTCCAACCCTCGTTTCCAATCCTTGGCTCACATTCACCTTTTTCCTAGACTCTTACTGAAATGTATTCTTAGGATTTCTTTTACTTCCCTTTGCTTCATACTCAAGCTCATTCCCACCCTAACCCTAAAGCACGGACCTTCGCCCCTCAGGTACGAGCTAGGGGCCACGACAACTCCCTCCTTAAGAACCACCCCGTGTTCTTGGTGACTCACGGCGGGAAGGAAGCCACCAGCCAGACCCTAACTACGGATGGGGACGGCCTCGCTTCCTTCACCCTGGACACGGCTGGCTGGAATGGTGCGGGCGTTTCCCTGGAGGTAAGCACGGGTGGCCGGCCTCTCACGTGAGAAGTGTCTCTGACGGAAAACTCGATGACTTTTTTGTTTGTAATCCTCTCCTCAACTTGTGATTCCATCTCTATCACTCACCAGTCCTAACTCCAGTTGATGAGAAGTTTTTTTTTAGATCCTCTGTGTTTTTAATACTAATCAAATAGCCCTTCAGATAAAACTATTTCTACTACTTCATTCGATAACTTATCCCCATCTATGTCTGATCCTGTATATGAAATCAGAGAGCAAAAAATGGTTTTGAGTCAAACCTACTCTTTTTTTTTTTTTGAATTTTTTTTTTTTTTTTTTTTTTTTTTTTTTTTTTTTTTTTTTTTTTTTTTTTTTTTTTTTTTTTTGGTGCTAGGGATTGAACTCTGGGCCTTGGGCTTGCTAGGCAAGTACTTTACCACTGAGCTAAATCCCCAACCCCTACTCTTATTTCTTCTTCTTCGTTCCTCATATTATCTATAAAAGTGACTGGTCAGCTTTCTGTCACTGTGACAAAATACCCGAAATAATCAATTTAAAAGGAGGAAAAGTGGGCTGAGGATTTAGCTTGGTGGTTAGAGTGCTTGCCTTGCAAGTGCAAGGTCCTGAGTTCGATCCCCAGCACCAAAAACAAAAATGAAAACACCCCAAAAGGAGGAAAGGTTTATTTGGGTTGACAGTCTCAGAGCGTCCTGTCCATGGTCACTTGTCCCTTGGGCCTGTAGTGGCACAAAAGACTGTGACAAGGGCACATGGCAGAGGGGGACTGTTCACTTCATGGCTCTGGGAATAGCCAGGATCTTACAGTTCCCTTCAAGAGCACACTCCCCAGTGACCTAACGTCCTTCCACCCTGCCTCACCTCTGGAAGGTGCCACTCCCTTCCCGTAGAGCCGTGGCTGGGAACTAAGTCTTTGACATGTGGGCCTTGGGGAGGCATTCGAGACTCAAACTGTGGTGATGCCCCCCGAGAGAACGCTAGATTTTAGATAACTTGTAACGAAGGCCACCTACATTGGTCATCAACTCCTATAAGAAAACTGCTTATTGAACAGCCACACAATCTTGGAATCATACAACAAAATTCAGTCCCTGCTCGCTTATGCAGGGTGGTCAGTTAGGCAGCCGATTCTGGTGAATGTCTGCACGTCTGTGTGTCTCTGGTTGTGCGCCACCACTTTGTGGGTTTCTCCTGCACCAGCAAGCCAGCCGGGGGTGTTAATGTTGGCGAGGGGCTGCTACAGCAGAAGTTGCGGCATGGGCTTTTCCAAGCTTCTGCTTGTGTCGCACATGCTAACATCCCACTTCCGTAAGCGGCCACGTGGTGGGCCCACAGTCAGGCTGAGAGGGCCTTGCAAAATTTCACAGTGCAGGATACAGAGATCCCCAGCACAACCCCCACCCATGCCCAAAAAGAAACACATACTACTTGTGGCTAATTTGACTATTTCTTTATTCTATGCATCACTCAATTACTCTACTCAGAAATAAGTATTTTTACAATATTTTGGGGGGCTCCTGGGGATTGAACTCAGGGCCTTGTGCTTGTGAGGCAAGTGCTCTACCACTCGAGCTAAATCCCCAGCCCTGATTTTTCAACATTATTATCCTCTACACTAGTTTTCTTATCCTCGAAATATAATGTTTGATTTCCATGCAGTCTTAGTCATCCTTATCTATTTCCTGGATGTCAGTTGGTGAAGGTGTAGCGTACACAATTTTTCATTACTTGGCAACTATAATTCAGCCTTATTACTCTTCTTCATCCCAAAATGTTGCTGTACATGACTACTTTACGGATCCCTCATCTGGGGTTGATACGTCTGGCTACATACCAAAAGGATTTCTCTCTTCTTCCAGGGCAAGTTCCAGATGGAAGATGTAGCCTATGATCCAAAGCAAGTGCCTCGTTACTACCAAAATGCCTACCTGTACGTGCAGCCCTTCTACAACACAACCCGGAGCTTTCTTAGCATCTACCAGCCGAGAGGCCTCTTGGAGTGCGGCCAGCCCCACGAAGTGCGGGTGGACTATTATGTGGATCCGGCAGACGCGAGCCCTGACCAGGAAGTCATCTTCTCCTACTACGTGAGCCTAGGACTGGGAGCTGATGAATGCATACTGGAAGGGAAAGAGAAAGAGGCGTCAGCCAGGGGGGATGGACAGGCCTCTAGATTAGGAGATAATGCAAGGAACACGTGTAATAAACATGTTAGCTGGGCGTGGTGGCACACACCTGTAATCCCAGCACTCTGGGAGGCTGAGGCAGGAGGATTACAAGTCTGAGCTCGGCCTGGGCAACTTAGTGACTTAGCAAGACCTCATCTCAAAGTAAAAAATAAAAATGGGCTCGGCATGTACCTCAGTGTGAAGGCTCTGGGTTCAGTCCCCAGTACGACAAAAACAAAAACATAAACAACCATATTACAGGAATGGGTGAAATTAGTTTTTAATGTATGTAAACCAGTATATTCCAAATATCATTTCAACATGAAATCAACATAAAAATTCCTTACAGATATTTTACAGGCTTTGTTTCGATTTAGTGTTTGAAATGGTTGGTATTTTATATGTGAGTGAAGTAAATTTCAGTTTAGTATATATGCTGCTGAAATGAGCCTGGTATATTTCAGTTTAGATTAGCTGTATTCAATAGTCAATGAATATTGAATACTGTAGTTGGTATTTGCATGTGGCCGGTGGCGACTGATTTGTATGTAGAAACAGAAGAAGGGGGAATTGAGGAATAATGAGATTTCGAGAAGGAATCCAGGGAAATTGTATGGGATCATAAAATGAGAACGTGACTGAGAAAATCTTTCCGGCTAGGGCCCGAAGAAGGTGTGTGAGTGCGAGGAGGGCAAGGAGAAAAACATGGGCCTGGGGAAATTTTCCTTCCGTGTCCATTTGTCTTTTCTTTCTTCAGTACTGGGGCCCGAACCCAGGGAGTCATGCATGTTAGAATAGTGCGGTCTCTGAGCTACATCTGCAGGGTGCCTCTGGTCAATATTTTTAGGGGCTATTGTAGTGTTAAAATTAACATTGGTAGCAGCAGCCTGTTGGGAAATAAAATCGCAACCTGTTGGCTTGAAAGAAGTGCACAAAGACGAGCGATTGTAAGGAACAAAGTCATGTAAACCTTGGGTCTGAGGGCCTGGCGTCCCTTTACCCTGCCACTCCCGGTCTCTGAGAGCCCTTCTCCCCTTGAACCCTTCCAGCACCTTCTGTCATGTCAATGTCTCCCTCAGACTGACAGCAGTCATGTGTCACGCAGGGCGGGGAGCGTTGGGGGAGTGGCAGGCATGGTCTTGGGGGCGGAAGTGTGGGGAGCCGAGGAGGGCAGCGGCCGGAGCAGTGTGGAGTGCCAGAGTGTGGGCAGGAGTCCGGGGACCTGGCCACACAGCCTGTGGGAGGAGTCTGCTTAGGAACAACCCGCCCAGTTCTGTTTCAAGCGAGAGTGGGCAGGAGGGGGAGTTGGGAAGGGAGGTTTCCCTTCCGGAGGGTCAAACCTCAGAAGCACTCAGCCCGGTGGAAAGTCTACTCGTGTCCACCGAGTGTTGGGTTGTAGTGTGATGGAAAGTGACAAGGATGGCCGGGGAGCCGAGGAGGTGCCGAGCGAGCCGCGCGGCTGTGGCAGGTGCCCATGCTCAGGGAGGGTGCACAGACGCGCTGCGGGCAGGGCCAGGGGACCCCTTAACTCCCGCCACTCATGACTGTCTTCTCTCCTCTAGGTAATGGGAAGAAGGGGCTTAGAGATAGCGGGGCAGAGACGCCTGACAGCTAAGGAGACAGGTGAGTGTGTGCTTCCTTGAGAATGGGGCCTTTGAAACTCCCAGAAACCAGTTTCCATACATAGAAGCAATGAGAGTGATCTAGAGAGCTGGCCAGCGAGATGCAGCTAGGGCAGGTGCGAACGTGCGTCTGGCCCCACGTGTCCCTTCTCCTCGCAGGCCGGAAAGGCTCCTTCCCGCTCTCTCTGACCGTCACTCCCAGCCTGGCCCCCGATCCCTCCCTGGTGATCTACACCATTTTTCCCAGCGGGGGAGTCGTGGCCGACAAAGTCCAGTTCTCCGCAGAGATGTGCTTTGACAATCAGGTATGAAGGTGACGAAGACCAAGGAGAAAAGGCGGGCGCATGGAGACATCTAGTCTGTGCTGGGTGGAGATGGGCAGTTTCAGGCAAATACAAATGCTATGCAAGTTGGGTGTCATCTTATCTTTATTTAGTGATTGAGATTTATGTCAAAAGCTATCGCCTGCTGCTTTTTCAAAACTTTGTGGGGGAGTCCCATGTTCTGTGTAGCTACACCGTATCTTCTGTTTCTTTCTACCTTATTTTTACAAACTTTCTGTCTCTGCGATGACACACTGGTGCTTTGGAGCTAGAGTGTGACCGTGAGGGTGGTGGACGCCGTGGCCGGGACACGGTGGCTGATGATCCTCCCCGCCCGCCTGACCCGGTCCACAAGGCTCACCTTTCCCTCTCCAGGTTGCGCTCAGCTTCTCGCCTTCCCAGCAGCTGCCCGGAGCGGATGCCGAGCTGCAGCTTCAGGCAGCCCCCGGCTCTCTGTGTGCGCTCCGGGCCGTGGACCAGAGCGTCCTGCTGCTCAGGCCTGAGCAGGAGCTGAGCAACCGCTCGGTGAGTAGGCTGCTGCTGAGCGGAGAGAGACATGCGCAGGCATCAGACCGGCGACTCCAGCCGGCTGCGGCCCTGCACCTGTGACCCCGGGGTCTCTGGTGGGGGCGAGGTGGATGGGGCAGGACAGTCCCAAGACAACCTGGTGCAACCCTGTCTCAAAATAAAATTTAAAAAGGGGCTGGGGGTGCAGCTCATAGTAGAGTGAGACCCTGGTCTCAGTCCCCCGTACCACAAAAGAGAAATCTCAGGGCGGTAACGCACATTGCGAGGTGGTGAAAATGACGCTGCAAGAATGACAGAGTGAGAAGGGCACAGTTAATATAGATGTCAGGGAGGAAAGAGGATGGAGTAGGCGGTATGAGGATTATGGAAAAGAGTGCAACGGAGGTTAAAACATAAAGCGTAAGGAAGGTGATTGCGATGGAATAAATAGAAGAATTCTGGACAAAGAGAATGAAGTCGTGAGCTGCGGCCCCAGAGTCTGGTTTCTCAGGTGGTTTCAGCGGGTGGGTGCTGTTTCCACTTCCTGTCCCCGCAGGTTTACGGGATGTTCCCGTCCTGGTACAGTCACTACCCCTACCCGGTGGCCGAGGACAGGTGTGACGAGCCCAGCCCGTGGGGCTTCCCTCAGCCCCTCATGGACCCGGTGCCTGGAGCGCGTCTGAGCAGGCCTTCTTTCATCTGGAGGCCCTGGTTCTCTGAAGACGCAGACCTTTTCGGCTTTTTCCAGGTAGATGCTCTTACCTCTTTGTCGTACGGGGAGCATGGCGGGGAGGGGGGAATGCAAAGTGCACACCTGAGAAAGCAGACTCATACGGGCCTTGAAGGAGGAACTCTTGAAGGACGCTTCCGGCACGTGAGATGGCCTCTCTTGGCCTTCTGAGAGAAGCCACCGTGTTGTGTTGAGAGAGAAGCACCGCGAGAGGCCACAGGCCTAGTCTTCCTTCTTCTGTGGTCCCCAAACATTGATTTCTGTGGGGTGAGTCAGGAAGCAACATTAGGGAAGGTAAACCACAGGTCTCCGGTCATTAGTAGAAAAAATATCTTGCATTTCTTTCATGAGCAGGAGTGTGGGCTGCGGTGTGCGCCGCCGAAGACCACGTCTTCTCCACGCTGTATTCTCTCTAATAGTGGCCTGCTCATAACAGCCTATTTGTGTCGAGCTGTTTAAGCTGAGAGGGTCCCTGCCCTCCGAAGGGTCAGAGTTGAAGTCAAATAGGAAGGGCACAGTGACTGACATTTGGAAGAAGCAGCATTAAATATTTTCAATTATGGAATAAATTTAATTTGAAGGCTTTAGTGCATTCTAGCTGGAATGGAAGTGAACCGTCTTGGCGGCTGCCTACGGGGTGAGCCCACCGGCAGCGTTTTGTTTTGTTGTTCTGTTTTTTCGTCTTTTGCGGCTGGCGATTGAACTCAGAGCCTTGTGTTTAAGCGCTAGGCAACCACCAGGAACGTTTTGGTTCACCCCTTGGAGGGCGGGATCCCTCTGCAGTCGGTACCGGGCAAGGCCACCTCACCACTTCCTTCTCTTGCCTCTCGCGTGCCTGTCAGGACATGGGCTTGAAGATCCTGTCAAATGCCAAAGTCAAGAAGCCAGTAGACTGCAGTTACCATGCTTTGGAACATAGCGTCCCGATGGGTGCGGCGGGTAAGCTGCCTCTATGGCTGTACAGTCGTGGAACTCTGAAAACTTCCCTTTTCACCTCCTGTTCCTTTGTTTGGTTTGCTTTTGGTTTTATTTTGGTTTTTTCCCCACGGGATCTTGCTATGTAGTTCAGGCTGGCCTTGAACTCACTATGAAGCCCTAGCTGGCCTCAAACTCATAGTGATCCTCCTGCCTCAGCCTCCCAAGTGTGGGGATTGCACGTGTATGGCACCACACCCGGTTTTGCCTCCTCTTCTTGCCCTGAGCCTTTAATCTGAGAATGCTTTCTCAGGAAATGGTGCTTTTTTTTGGAGGGGGGTGTGGGAGATCGAACTCAGGGCCTTGTGCTTGCTAGGCAAGTGCTCTGCCGCTGAGCTAAATCCCTGACTCCAGGAAAGGGCTTTTGAAGCCCGGCACCTTCACCTATTCATTCTCTGCCCAGACCTCCCTGTCATGTTGGCCTGATGGCCCGTTTGCCCAGCCGCTTCCTCAGTGTCTCGCCTGCTGTCCCCGCCTGGATGTTCCCTGCTTTCCTGAGTTTCTTTCTAGTAGCGCCCGCCTCCGCTGAGCTCAGAACTGGAGTCTCCCACTTCCCACAGTTCTCTTCTCTTGGCCTCCTCAGCAGGTGGAGGTGCTCGCAAGGAGGCTGAGCTTTTGTCTTCATCCCGCCCGCCGGAGGGCTCCCGGGTCCGCCAGGACTTCCCGGAGACCTGGCTCTGGAGCCTCCTTCCTGTCGGGTAAGGAGGACCCTGGGAGGGGCCACCGGAAGCTCGCTGCTAATGAACCTAGTTCTCAGGCCAGGAAGGTTGGACAGGGAGACAGGGATGGGAACTTTTTTCCTGCCCCGACTTCTTCATGGAGCCACTCGGAGCAGATCCACGCAGGCTCACACCCGCACAGTGTGGACTGTGATTCTCACGGTCAGAGGCACACGTTGATCTCCGTGCCGGCCTGCTCTTTATGTGGGTGTGACGTCTTCTTGTCACGTTGCAGTGGTGGGTGGGGACTGAACCCAGGGCCTTCACACTGAGCCGTGTCCCCCTTTATATTTATTTAGTTCTATTTTGAGACAGTATTTGGCCGACTTGCCCACGCTGGGTTTGAGCTTACGATCCTCCTGCTTCATCCTTCCCAGAATGCTGCGATTACAGGTGCGCAGCTGTACCCCGAGCTGAGTCCCCAACCCCGGCTGTTCTGTTCTCGCAGCGACTCGGGGCGGGAGCTGGTCCACACCACCCTCCCTGACACCATCACCGAGTGGAAGGCCATGATGTTCTGCACCTCCCTGTCCAGAGGCTTCGGACTCTCGCCCACCATTGGGCTGACTGCTTTCCAGCCGTTCTTCGTCCACCTGACACTCCCTTACTCGGTCGTGCGTGGAGAATCCTTTCGCCTGGCCGCCACCGTCTTCAACTATCTGAAGGGCTGCATCCGGGTGAGAGCAGTGTGGGTGCTGGCCCCGGCGCCCCCGCACCCCTCAGTCCGTCCCTAAGTCGGAAGCGCGGGAAGCTTCCCTGGGAAGAGGGCGGAGGTGGCTGTCTCAGCCCCTGCGTCCCGCTGCTCACCCCCTTTGTCTCCGAAACGTCCTCTCCAGGTTCAGACCAGCCTGGCTGAGTCGGACGCGTACCAGGTGGACGCAGGGTCGGACTGTGCGGCCTCCCGCTGTCTCTGTGCCGAGGAGGCGCACACCTGTCACTGGAGCATCACGGCCGTCAAGCTGGGTGAGGGCTCAGGGCCTGTGCGCTCCGGCCTTCCCTCCTCCTCCTCCTGTTGGGCCGCTCTCTTCACGGTGGCTGTCTGTCCCGACGGCGAGGGGCTCGAGGCAGGCAGCGCACCCCAGACACGGTGCTCGAGCTTCTTGGTAACCTGACATCACAAGAGGCATCTCATAACTTCTGCTGTTCTCCTCCTGCCCTTTCTTCTGCGGCTGCTTTTCTGGGCACTGGGGGTGCAACCCGGCGCCTGGCAAGTGCTGGGCAAGCCCCGGACACCTGCAGCCCTTTAAATTTTTATTTTGCGCCAAGGTCTCGCTGTGTTGCCCAGCTGTCCTTGGACCTGAGATCCCGGCACCCCCCCGCCCGAGTATCTGGGGTCACAGGCTTGTCTTCCTCACCAGGAGCCCATGTGCAGCAGGAGGGGTGTATGGGGATGTGGCTCTCACGATGCAGGAAGCCCTTCGAGGCCACCTGCCACATCACTGGTCTCTCCGAGGAGCTCGCTGGAAATGCCAGCGCGGCCCCCACGTTGGGCCTACTGCGTCGGCGCCTGCGCGGGGCAAGCGTCCCTGGGGATGCGGGTGCCACTGAAGTTCAGGAAACAACTGGTCTAGATGGAAAGAGGCTTCGCTGGTCGCTGTGGCACCAGAGCAATCCCTCGCCTCCTCTTTCTCCTCAGGGCATGTTAACTTTACCGTCAGTACCGAGATTCTGGACAGCAGCGAGCCCTGTGGTGGCCAGAAGGGGTTGGTTCCAGAAAGGGGCCGGAGCGACACGCTCATCAAACCAGTTCTGGTCAAGGTGAGCGGGGTGGAGCCGGCCCAGCGCTGCGTGGTCTCTCCAGGCCCCTTGGTCTCACGGCGCTCCTGTTCCAGCCCCACTCAGGTGTCCCTAGTCCCTTCTACCCTCAGCCATGTGCCTAGCCCGTGAGAGTGCCCCAGACAGTGCCTGGCACGTCCGGACACTCTATGGATGCTAGTTTTCCTTATCAACTTAGTCATCGGCTGCTTTTAAATGTCCTCTCATAAACCCCATTGTTAACCCTGCTTCTTAGAAGTTCTCTAATCTTGCCTCTGGCTCTAGCTCTTGCCCAGAAAGAATCTTCCACAAAAAAAAAAAAAAAGCTGGGGATTTAGCTCAAGTGGTAGAGTGCTTGCCTAGCAAGCGCAAGGCCCTGAGTTTGATCCCCAGCACCAAAAAAA
>PVJO010022904.1:0-27143 GCA_004026905.1 Hystrix cristata | reverse complement strand
TTCTGGGGACTGAACTCAGGGCCTTGTGCTTGCTAGGCACGCGCTCTACCACTTGAGCTAAATCCCCAACCCCAGATATGTTCCATTTTAATAAGCAAAATGAAAGATGCTCTGAGGGAACCTTAGGGATCAGCAAGTCCCCACTCATTGCAGGCTCAAATGCGAAATCTGTCAAGCTTTCCTTTCAGAAGAGAATCCCTCAAACCCATTTGAAAGGGCCTCTTAGGAAAGTGGTTCCCCTGTATTTGTTTCACTGTGCTCAGCAGTCCAGGGACTCAGAGGACATTGTGGCCGTGGAAAGAGCGGGCTTGGCATAATTTCTACTGAGGGCACAACATGTCTCCGGGTTACACCCTGCTTTGTGCTGGCCGGGACCCCACCCAGGTCCTCTGCACCCCGGAACACGCTGCATCATCAAGATTCACCTCCCGCCTCAGTTCCGGTTAGGTGTATTTTAGCCAAATGAAAAAGAGAAGAATACACCATACATGAGAAGAGAGTTTATCTGTAATAAAGATACAAGGGTGAAAAGTAGCATTCTCGATTTTAATATTGTAAAACAATTATGAAGATCTCTGTGCCTCAGCAGAAAAAGTACAAAATGTGATGAAAAGATATTTCATGCACTAGACCAACAAAACAGGAAGTACCCAGGAACTTTTCTGTGTAGCCACACAAATAACTTTAATAGAAAACACGCAATAGTTTTGTTTGTTTTTGTGGTACTTGGGATTGAACCTCGAGCCTCATCCATGCTACATGTAGGACCTCCATGTGCGGAGATCCACTCCCAGCTCTTTTTACTTTACTTCAAATCAAGGTCTCACTGAGTAGCCAGACTGGCCTTGAACTTGAGATCCACCTGCCTCAGCCTCTCAGGATGCTGAATTATTTGCGTGTGCCACTATGCATGGCAAAAAATGCACAATAAATTTAAGAGACATGAAGCACACTCAGGAATACATGCATAAGAAGAAAATTACGTAGGGAACCTCAAGATGTTAAAAATCACAATTCTGCACAAGTGAAAATGTACACGTGTTGCTTGTCATGGGAAAACAGGGCTGAAGGAGTGATGGCCGGATGTCTGCGAGGCTCTGGGACTGTGGCTCCTCTTCTGCTTCTGTCCGCGGGTTCATGGAGGGGAAACCAGGCCTGTCACCTACGGCGGGAAAAACGTGGGGTAGTGTTTGTAAGTGGTGTGTGAGTCTGTGAAATTCTTTACCCCGTGCCGATTACACAGAAATCTCTCTTTGGTTTTCCTGTGGTTATTATGTGAGTGAAAGAGAGAGAAAATCTGAGGCAGCTGGGACTATGTGAAAGAAGGAGACTTAATTACCGTCCTGTGGTATTTTCAGGAAGAGGAAGCTAATTCTGTCTTTTGTCCTAGGAGAGGAGAGAAATGTAAGGTTTTATAATTAAAGACAGGGGAATGGATTCCCTGAGGGCCAAAAATTTACTTTTTTCCTTTTCTATTAATTTACCAATGATAATAAAGATTACAATTCTGTGAGGTGCTGGGATTTTTTAATGGTGGAAATATAAAAACATGCAAGATATACATTTGGCTTTTCCAGGGAAACAATCTTGTTGGAAATGGACACGATTCCGACCAATACTACAGAGGTAAGGTAAATAGTCTGGTGAGAGAGTGTGCAACCCAATGCCAGCCTTTCTGCTGAACATGGTTGATGACTGACTTCATTTCTTAGGTGATTTTTTGCTAAGAATTTTATCAGCATTCTTCCACTTTATCTGTGCAATATTGCATTGAGGAAAGTGATGTGACTCCTTTTTGGACAGTGGTCTTGAGGCTGAAGAGGTTAGGAGCTGCCTCCACCTACTGATGAGAAATATTGCAAAATATCATTATCATTGTTATTATTATATTATGAATGTCATACTATTCCAGATGTGAGGAAGAAACTGGTGGTGGATGAAGTCAGCAGAATAGCTGCAGATAACAACAAGGACAGAACCAAATTACTTTTCAAGAGGCAGATCTGGGTCACAGTCTCTTCTCTGTTACGAACCCAGCTCAGCCTACATTGACAGTTGCTTTACACTCACCATGTACACTCTAAAAACTGTACATATATTTTAAATTGTTTTACTAAATTTCAGATAGACCAAAAATTTACTTACAATAAATTTGCTAGATGTTTTAAAACTATTACCAGTGGTTTTCAAAAACACAATGACTTTTTCTGATCACATGGGCCTTTTGTTCCATTTTGCAGGTAATCCTCATTCCAGGGTTGACGCACATCTTACAGGGACATTGCAGTGTAATCTCCCTAACAAAACCCTGAAGACGCCCTTCTGTGATCTTCCTCGTCCAGCGGCCTTTGCCTTACGAGGCTCACTGGTGTCTCTGCTTGGAGCAATGGTGATAAATTCCTTTGTTGGGGCTCTTTCAGGCCGAGTTTTGCTATTAAAAATTAGAGTTCTTAACTTATGTTTGCCAGCGGGATATACTTTTTTTCATTTTCTGGTTATTCCTGACATAAAATGGAAAAATATGTTTGGCAAGCATGATTGATTACTCTAAGGAAAGGAATAGAATGTCATTCTACAGAATGATTTGTTTCTTCTTTTAATCAAATTATGACCACTCAATGTTTCTCTTTCTTCATTATCCCACCCAGTGACATTTCAGTGTGTGGCCATATTTCCGTGATTTTTGGGTGATTATTGCTCTGGGTGTGCACACACATCACAGTGTCATGACCACTGGAAATGACTGATACATAAGATGTCCCTCTTCCAATGGGCCACAAACCACACCTCCTTCATGTGCAGTGAGGAGCGCCAGGGTCCCTCTGGTGAGGTGATGGTCTCTGCTCCCTAAAGGCCCTACAAGGCCCTACAAGGCCTAAGTTCATTGGACCTTAATCCAGGTTCTCAATAACCAGGTCTAGGCAACCTCTGGAGAGATAGACAGATGGTAGAAAGTCAGATGATAGATAGATAGGTAGATAGATAGATAGATAGATTATAGATAAATAGAGTGTGTTCTAGGGGCTGGGGATTTAGCTCAGTGATTAGAGTGCTTGCCTTGCAAGCACAAGGCCCTGAGTTCAATCCCCAGCACCACAAAAAAAAAAAAAAATAGAGTGTATTCTACATAGTCCTGCAATCAAGGATAAAGAAAAGGTCAGCCTGTGTCACACCTTGTGCCCTCTCACAAGAATGATTTGTGTAACTGTTGAGTATTGCTTTTGTCAGCTCAGGAGATGTGTGACAGGGCTTCTTTTCCACCTTTCCAGCCTTTTGGAGGCACTTTTAAGTAGATCAGTGTCTCAGGTCTCAGCCATTCTTGAAATTAAAAGACAATTTCAAAGTTTTCTTCTTAAAAATATTCACCCTTATACAAACAATTACATCTCAAAAATATGTTTTACTATCACCCAATTTTAAAATTACATTTAATGTCCTGAGGCTAATCAAGACTCCACCTATATCCGTGGATTTTTTCTTAATCCCTTGCTACTCTGAGTTTACTTAGCTTTTTAAAAATTTTTTTAATCTCTTCACAAGAATGTGAGGCATAAACAAATGAGAACAATTCCTGTCTAATCGTTCTGTTCATGGGTCTTGCTTTGTGTTTTGACAATGTTTTTGTTGACTAAAAAATTCACTCTCAGTTGTAAACTGTGTTTTTATTTTGTGTGTGCGCTGGCTGCACTGATGACCTTCCACTGTTTGGATGTCACATGTAGATCTAGTACTCCTGGGCTGTGTTCCTTTTACTTCCTCCAAACTCTTAGCCAAATTCCAGAAGCAGCAGGAGATTTCCAGTGACTCTTCAGTCAAAATCAGAAACTCTGATGCAACTCCACAACCAGAGCATTTACTTCCTTTGCCATCCCAGGAGTTAATCTGTCACCGTCTAATCCTCCTCATGACCATGCACATGGGAAGGAGTTTTCTTTTCTATGATTGCTGTTCTGCCCCCGGCGCCCAACACAAAGACAGAATTCCATGAGTACTGCTAGGCAAGTTGATCTCAAAGCTCCTCGATTGTATTTATTTGGTATTTGTTCTCCATTTTCCATAGGAAATAGCATGTCTAATAGTTTCTTGGTGAATTCATAACTAAGAGCTACAAACAAGATTAAGAGAACATGCCATCTCACAATTCTAGTGGGCAGAAGTCTGAAACCAACTTGTTGTCAGGGTTGTTACTTCTGAGACTCTACAAGGAAGAATGTATTCTGTGTGCTATAGCTTCTTGTTATGTCTAACTGTTGTGGCATTTCTTGGCTTCACATGCCTCATTCCAACCCCAGCCTCCTTGTCTCAGGCATCTGTCACTCAGTGTTCTCTTTGTCACAGGGCCATCTTCCTAGGAGAATATCAGTCATTTTAGAGTAGTGACCGGCCTTAATCCACTATGAGCTCACCCTATTAGTTACACTTTTATGATTCTCTTTCCAAATAAATTCACATGCTGAGGTTCTCAGGGGGCTATTATTTCAGCCTATCTTTTTTGGGGTGAAAATAACAATATGAAACTCTACAATAGACTATTGAGAAAGGGTCCAGGTTTTAGATTTATACAATTACAGAATTTTTCTCATTGAACCATTTACTCTGTAGAATATTGAATATAAATCAAAGTCAGACACTCTAAGGTATAAAGTAATATGCAAACACAGAGATTTTGTCAACACTAGGATAAAAGTGCCTCTTGTCCTGTGACAGGGACACAAATCTTACTTTTGACTTCTGTTATTGTGCCAGCCAAATGTTGACTGAAGCTACTTTTATCAGATAACCAACTTGTAAAGGATCTTATGGTACTCTTTGCTTGTGGGATATATCATTGCAAAAACTCTATCTACAAAACGATATTACATATTGTCATTCTAATTTTTAAGCTGAGAAAAAGGATGCTTAGACATGGTATTTAGGACAAGTTCTACAATTTCCTAAGTGAGAAACCTTTGAGTAGAATAGGTTTCATTCTGAATTTGTGCATATTAAGGTTTGAGTTTAATTCTAGTTTTACCTTATTTGATCACTGATCTACAGAAATTTCTAGAATCAGATACTTTGTAAGGCACTTTGTAAAAGTTTAACAAATTAATGAATCAATTTCATGTTTTATGATACTAGATAAAGAATGTGGTCACCATGGCCTGGGAGAATCAGACCTTCAACTCTGACTTCATCCTCCTGGGAATCTTCGATCACAGTCCCCTCCACACCTTCCTCTTCACACTGGTCCTGGCCATTTTCACAGTGACTTGTGTAGGAAACACTGCCATGGTTCTGCTCATCTACCTGGACACCCAGCTGCACACGCCCATGTACTTCCTTCTCAGTCAGCTCTCCCTCATGGACCTCATGCTCATCTGCACCACTGTCCCCAAGATGGCCGTCAACTTCCTGTCTGGCAGGAAATCCATCTCTCTGGCAGGCTGTGGGACCCAGATCTTCTTCTATGCATCACTGCTTGGAGCTGAGTGCTTCCTGCTGGCTGCGATGGCCTATGACCGCTATGTTGCCATTTGCTACCCTCTGAGATACACCTATCTGATGAGTCCCAAATTTTGTGGACTTATGGCTGCTTCCTCCTGGATCCTGGGCTCCAGTGATGGGATCATTGATACTGTAGCTACTTTTTCCTTCTCTTATTGTGGATCCCGGGAAATAGCCCACTTTTTCTGTGACTTCCCTTCCTTGCTAATCCACTCATGCACTGACACATCCACATTTGAAGAGATTCTTTTCATTTGTTGTATAGTGATGATTGGTTTCCCTGTAGCAATCATCATTGCTTCCTACACTCGTGTTATTCTGGCCGTCATCCGCATGGGATCTGGGGAGGGTCGCCGAAAAGCCTTTGCCACCTGCTCCTCCCACCTCATGGTGGTGGGCATGTACTATGGAACAGTGATGTTCATGTACATCCGGCCCACATCTGACCGGTCCCCCACCCAGGACAAGATAGTGTCTGTCTTCTACGCCATTCTCACACCCATGCTGAATCCGCTCATCTACAGCCTGCGCAACAGAGACGTCAGCAGGGCCTTCATGGAGGTGTCAAAGAGGAGCACATATTGAGAATATGTTGTCTAATTATCTCTTTGCTTTGCCCTGTACTGACATACTTTTTAATACTCCTCCTCCTTTTTTTTTTTAACATTCCATCCTAAACACAATATTCATTGTACATGTTTTTGTCATAACAAATTTGCAGGTAAGTATATAATTCTTCCATATTATTTTCAGTATGGAATGCCATCCATGTGGTGTTGGCTTTACAGCAATACAATGCAAGAATTGTGCGGTCATGGAGATACCCATTCAGATTTCAGAAGAAGGCCTGGGAGGCCAAAGAGCATGCTTCTGAGAAGGCAGCATGTGAAGCTGTGAGAGACAATACAAAAGCAAAGTGGCGACACCAAGAAGTTAGAAATGCCAAAAACACAAAATGGCAGCTTGGAAGACCCCAAGCACTGAGTGGAGCCAGCAGGGATGGGGCTGACCAGATCTTTGGAGTTCACCTCTCACTACAGCCTGCCCCGGGGGCAGGACATGGAGCTCCAGGAAGTAATGTTGGCCCCACCAGCTTGGGTCTTGCTTTGGTTTGTTTTCTTTCTAGCCGTCTCTTTTTCCCTTTTGGAACAGGGATGTTTACCCTGTGCCATTGTATGCCAGCTGTGATTGACTTTAATTTGGTTTTAATAGGGGCACAGAGCTAAGATTTTGTCTTGAGTCTCAGATGAGACTTTGGACTTGGCCTTTTCAGGAGTGATGGAACTGTTAAACTTTGGCGAATCTTGGAGAAGGACTAAATGCTTTTTGCATAAAGTGATAGACATGAGTCATTCGGTGGCAGGGCTAGAATGTTATTATTTAGATCGAAATGTCCCCCATGTGCTCAGGGTTGGGGGTTGTGGAAGGTGCTTATCAAATCCAGAGCTGTAGGTACTGCTAGCAGGTGACACCTGGTCAGAGAGGATGTTTATTGGTAGCATGACGTGAAAGAGTGAACGTCCCGACCTGGCTCCTCCTTTTCCTCTCTGCCTCCTTGCTGCCACAATGCCATCAGCTTTTCTCCATGGCAGGTGCTTCCACCTTGTAGCTTCCTCCTGGAGCCAGCCAACCAAGGGCTGTGTCTGCGAACGAGAATCATCCCGTGTTCCTTCAGGTTACAGGTGTCTTATGTTTGGTCCCAGTGATGAAAAAGTGACTTTCCAAAGTAATTAAAGTTATTGGTAAGGAAAGTTCATTGATACACTACTTAACTCTTTATCAGCCACAGCAAAGAGAAGATTTCTGTCTTTTCATCCAGTCTGGTCGATTCCCGCCATGCAGAATGATATCCATTATGCAGGCAAGTCTTTCACAACCTCTCGTGTGAACTCATTCTTATTTGAAGCCAGTGTTACCAATAATTTAACATCTCCCTGCATCATTTGGTTATATTTATGTCATACCTGAAATATACATCGGTGTTGAACATGGATTAAGTGGTATATATTTCGGTGTTTCAAAGCAAAGAATAATAAAAATTATTTGATGAAATATTATTTGTAAAGACAATTATGACCACTTTGCTTATTACGAGAAGCAATCCCTCTGTACTTCAGTGTTTCGAGTGAATTTAGGATATCAAGGCAGCCAGGACAACACAACTAAAGACACCAGGAAAGAGGACTCCAGAGCTGCGTCAGAAAGTGGCCAGGACGAGGGGAAGAGTGTGTTTGAGGCAACGCAATGTGTCTTCTTCTGTAGTATTTCTTTTTAACTTCAGTGCTCAACACACTTTCAGATCATACCTCGTACGCATATAAGGTGCTGAGTCCTGCACTAGTGGGGTTCCCGGGGGCTCCCCCACCTCGCCCGTATCCTTTCCAGGGCTCACACTCTCCTCCTGCTGCGCTGGCCTGCACTCTCTCTCCCACTCTTCTACTGTTGGAAATCTCTGGGTAGCCCCGAGTCTCTGCCTGTGCACTGCGCGCATCCAGCTGTCCCCACAGTCCCCACCTCACCTGCAGCCACATTCTGGTTTTCATTCTGACTTCTGGAGAAGCAGGCTTGTTCTGGGACCTTTAAGCTCCTGCCATGACTTGATCCATACGTGATTTTAAAACACATACAGAGCACTAATTACACAGAATGCATTTACCAAAGAACGAGAGTAATCATTATTTAAAAGTTTTGCAACATTCTGAGAAATTGTCTTATTGTAGTCCAAATAACTTCACAAACATTTAAACATTTTACTACACGGAAGTCGTGTTTATTGATGAAGTACATCAAAAACAGGAAAGTAGAACATTATAGATGATGAGGGTGATAGGTGGGTAGGTGCGCAGGTGGCGTATTCACCCATCTAGGTAGACCAGGGATGTACAGTGTAAGACGTGTACATGGGAGGAGGGGAAAGTGGCAGCCAATCTGCCAGGGGACACTGTGCCCTGAAGATCCCTGGCAGGAGCTGTGACCTTCAGTAGAGACTCAGCCAACTCGGAGTGGCTGGACAGGAGCTATGCTGTCCTTCTGTCACTTTCCTGTCTTGATACTAAGAACACACTCAGGAGAAGGGTCCCCCGAAGGCTTGCAGAGCGAGACCGAGAGGTGAATAATGTGAATGCAATTCTTTAAAAGCGAACAGAAATATCCCATACGATAGAAAAAGCAAATTTCTCTTAAAAGACACACGATTCCTATTTGTGTGTGGGGTGAAAGGGTAGTGGAGGGAGAAGTGTTTCTGGTATCTAGAAATTCATTAAGAAAAGATAATTCCCCCTATCACGGAAACTTTCAGAATACTGTTATGAATTTAATGAAGTCATTTTGACAATGCAGAACTGATATTATGATGAATAACCACATACATCAAAATAATTGTCTAAACCTTCAATTGCAAATATTTATTTTTAAATTGACAGATAAAATTGTATATATTGTGCGCAACATGATATTTTGGAATATGTGTAGATTATGGAATGGTAATATCAAGCTAATTAGTATATTTCTTACCTCACATAGCTGTCACTTTTTCTTTTCTGAGGTGGTGCTGGGGATCAAAATAGCTGCTATTTTGTGGTGAGAACGCTTAAAACTTACTCCCTTTGCATTTTTGAAGAATACATTGCATTTCCATTAACTCTAGCCACTGTGAGTGGAGCAGAACTCTTGGCTCATTCATCTTGTAACTGAAATTGTGCAACCTTTGACCAAATCTCTCAATCTCCTCCCTGCCACCCGCTGCCTCAGGTCATGAAAACCAATATTCTATTCCCTACTATTTTTTTTTTTTTTAGTACATAATGATTACAATTATCATGAGGAGTTGGTGCATGTACATAACACATCCAAATCCCCTTTTCTGTATTATTTTTCCTCCTTCACCTCCTTCCTCCCTCCCCCACACCCTCCAACTCTTAGTTCTGTTCCAATTTGTGAAAGTCCTATTTTCACCATTTTACCCCTTCGATTCTTTTTTTCTCATCTCCTTTTCCTCTCTTCCCTCCTGCCTCCTTCCATCTCTTGTTTCCCCATATATATTTATGTGTATATATATTTATTTTTTTTCCCTCTCTCATATAAAAGAAACTGCAATACTGAAGCTTGTGTGTCTGACTTATCTCACTTAATATTATGGTCTCAAATTACATTCATTAA
This sequence comes from Hystrix cristata, assembly GCA_004026905.1. Taxonomy (NCBI): domain Eukaryota; kingdom Metazoa; phylum Chordata; class Mammalia; order Rodentia; family Hystricidae; genus Hystrix; species Hystrix cristata. The sequence goes on along the minus strand of PVJO010022904.1, from coordinate 17,498 downwards.
CACAGGAATTTTCTACTTCTGTGAGACCAAATCTGGGATTCCACAGGAGTGAGATCATGTAGTATTTGTCTAGGTGCCTGGCTAATTTCAATTAATTCAGTGTCTTCCTCTTTCACGCGTGTTGTCACAAGTGACAGAATTCCATTCCTTTTTGAAGAATGACTAATATATGTATGTGTGTGTGTTTGTGGGCTGTGTGGTCATTCACACATTGCCTGCTGGACACTTACATTGGCTCTGTGTCTTGGCACCGTATTGCTGCTCTAAATTTGGGAGTGCGGTTGTCCGCTTTATTTCCTTTGGACTCATACTCAGTAGTGTCTTTCCTCGACCATACAGTATTTCCATTTTCATTTGTGGGGGAACCTCCACACCGTTTTCTGTCATGGTTGTACTAATTTTCATTCACATCATTAGCGTCAAAGAGTTCCCTTTTCTCCGCATCTTCTGTAATATTTATTGTTCATCTTTTTAAAAAATAGCCATGCAGTGCTTGCTTCGGCTGCACATATAGTAAAAAATAGCCGTGTTATTTCAAAACAATTCTTCATTTTTTTAAAATGCACTTTTCCCTGATTGTTAGTGATGTTGAGCACTTTTTCATATAATTTAAATAATTTATTTATCTTCTTTCGAGAAATGTCTAAATTTTTACCTTTTTAAAAAATGTTTTTTTTTTTTTACTGACTTGCTTGAGTCCCTTGTATATTTGGTTATTAGTTCCTTAGAAGATACATACTTGGGAAATGGAAATATTTTCTCCTAATATGTGGATTGTCTTCTCATTTCTTTTTTCAGTGCTGGGAATTGAACCCAGGTCCTTCTCGCCCAGCTACATCTCAAGCTCTTTTTCATTATTTATTTCTTCATCTATTTCGCAATATAAGGTTTTGCTAAGCTGCTTCGTCGCCCAGGCTGGAGTTGAACTCGGGGTCCTCCTGTCTCAGCCTACCAGAGTGCTGGGATTATGGAGGTGCCTCTGTTGCTCTGTAGAATTGTTTTAGGCCAGTGTAATCCCGTTGGTCAATTTTTGGTTTCGTTGCCTGTATTTTCAGGTCATTTCAAAAATGTATGACCCCTACTCATATCATAGGGCATTTTTTTCTAAGTTTTGTTCGAGTAGTTTTACAGTTTAAGGTCTTATATTTAGGTAATAAATAAGTTTTGAGTTGATTATTGTACATGGTGTGAGATAAAAATCTAAATTTATTTTTCTGCATGTGGATACCCAATTTTTCCAGCACTGTTTGTCAAGGAGACTGTCCTCGTCCCCTCTCGCCTTCTGGGTGCCTTTGCAGGCGTCGGCGGGGTGGAAGGTGCCCAGCCTCGCTGCGCTCTGCTCCCTTCCACAAGTCTCTGTGCTGGGGTGCGTGTGCCCGCCCTGCTGTTTTGGTCACTAGAGCTTTGTGCTGTGCCACCTCCAGCTTTGTTCTTTCTGCTCAAGAATTTTTTGTGTATTTGAGTTCTTTCATGGCTCCACACAAAGTTTAAGATTGTTTTCTCTGTTTCTGTGAAAAAAATGTCATTGACAGCTTGGTGGATTCTAGGAGAATTTAATGAAAGCAATTCTTAGATACACACAACATCATTTTCAGTTCTCTTTGGCACTGAGGGGATCCAATTGCTTGAGTTCAGGTGGAAGAACAGCAGTGGCAGCATGAGTATCTCTTCAGGCTCATTGCAATGCCACGTGGCTTCTGGCTGGTGATCTGGCAGGGAGGGAAATACTGCAGAGAATCAGACTCGGAGCTCAAGGCTCCGCTAACAACGATGCAGCTGCAGAAAGAACTAGGAGTGACAGCCGTCACCTGGAAACTTGCTCCTGTAAGGAGCCTTGAATGTGTGGATCTGTGTCTGGACACACACATCTCATCAGTCTGCTGAACTATTTTTGTATCAGCATCAGGAGCTTTGTCTATGTAAGATAGTGTCTTCTCACATAGACGCTGGAAGGGAAGTTGAGCAGCGGAAACACCTGCAAGATGCTCTTTTGCCGAGATCACCTAGACTAAAATTTCCCTTAAGCCTGTTTTTTTTTTTCCTGCTAAATGAAAAGATGAAATCTGTGAAAATTAAAAAAAAAACTTTAATTTTTGGGTTGTTACCTCTCTCTCTCTAATAGATTGTTTACACGTGTTGAGTAAATTGTCTCACATTCCACGTACCATGAGTAGTCATATGATTTCCCACATTATGGAGACTTCCCTGATAATGTTGATTCTCAAGTCTGGTAAAGAAATGTACTATAGATTCAGTATAAATTGTTATCACCGAGGTAAAATTTTTATACTGTGCCATACTATGATAGCATATTACTATCACATGATAAATGTGAATTTATTGATAATAACTCAAGTAGGATATGGGTGAACAGAGATAAAATAAGAAATGTTCAGAGAGCTTAATTATATTAGCTACATATACAAACATATGTCACATAGAACAGTTTGACTTACTTTCAGAATTAAAGTATTTATCTACCTACTACAAGCTCCATACATGTATTATATTACTTGCATCTGCTTTCTTTGGTTTTCTGGTTAGAAAAGAAAGTCAGTTATGTGTATGTTGTGAGCTCTTGGGTTGACTAACAAAGGTTCTCTATATCCTCAGAAAATAACATAAAGGAGGCTCCAAAATGTATCCTCAGTGAAGGTCTAATTGAAATCTTACTTAACTTTACCCCACAGAAAAAAGAAAAAGAAAACTTTCCCAAATATATAATGAATTTATATTTAAAAAGAGCTTTTATACTAACAACTATTACATCAATTTTAACATAATGTTATGCTAATCACCCACTTAGGCCTTGTTTTACACTATTTGATATGCTGTTCTTATTTATCAAATTGTGACGATCGTTTTATAACTTAGTTAGCTTTGTGAGAATCCAAAATGTTTTAGACGCCAAGGCCTCCGGTGGGAAGGGCAGCTGCCAATCCGAATGGAATAGTTGGAACAGGGAAGAACGTGCGGTGGAATAAAATGTGTATGTGTTTCAGCACATGCTTCCATGAGGGCTCTCCAGATACAAAGGATGAACGCCCTGCCCAGCCTCGGTCACCAGTCAGCAGGACCACCCTGAGGCAGGGGCTCTGAGGGACAGGAGGAGAGAGAGCGAGGACAACGAGAAGAGCAAAGCCTGATATTCCTGGAAGATGACAGAGATGTGGAAGTGTTGAGAAATGAGGCCGATCAGTTATAGGTCAGTTACAAAGGTAAGATGCTCAAGTTAAATATTTGGCTTTAAAGAAGAGATACTGGCTAACTTTAAGAAAAAAAAGTCATGCTAGTTTTTGTATTTCTGAAATGATGTTGTTTTAGAAAAATGAAAACTTTTAGAGTGAAGAGAGATCTGGCAATAGAGTTGTTTTGAGGTTGGTACAGTGAATTTATCGAAAAATGCAAAAGATACATCTTAAAGAGATGGGTTACACAGAAGGCTGTATGAAGTCTGTGGACCCATGTAAAATGTTAGATTCATACTCACACACTGTGAGGTCAGCTTAATTCACATTTATTTCATCCTAAATATTTGATAAGACATCCTGGAAAAGAGGTAAAACTGTTAATACAATTGAGAGGGCAGGTAGATGGCTATAGCTCACTTTGCAATTAAGCACTGCCCGATTAATCTTAAACTTCTCTTTTTAACTTGTGAATATTGAGGTCCACGATCAACGCTGTGGTACTTCCTCAACAAATTAAAAAAGCAGGCAGCCGTCACTGGTAACTGTCCAGTGCGTAAAGCATGACAACAAACACCACTAACTAGAGTCAGGGGAGCTGCGCCCAGAGCTTCCGACGGGGCAGGCACTCTGTAATTGAAGTCAAGGGACGGAAGCCTCCGCGGGGTGGAGGATTTAACGTCCTGGACGCCGTGGCGGACAGGGCTCTGGATGGCAGCGCTGTGGACCGAGGGGCTGCTTCGGAATCTCCTCCGGAAGGGACGGAAGGCAGCATTGTAGGAAGCCGAGTCCAGGGGCGGCGCTGGTTCCCAGAGAAGACCCTCGGCCCTCCGCGGGAATCTGCTCCTCGGCCTCACCTGGGAGTCAGGCAAGCGTGACGATCGGGCCTCTAAAAATCTGTCCCCTTCTCTGCCGACCGCACCTGACTCTGCTGAAGAGAAAAGTGAGATAGCATAAACGCAAAAAAGGGTGCTGGGGATTTAGCTCAAGTGGTAGCTTGCCTAGCAAGCCCAAGGCCCTGAGTTCAATCCCCAGCACCCCCCAAAACAAACAAACAAAAAAAACAAAACAAGAAAAAAAGAAAAATGAAAAACAGTAGTGTACAATATAGGACTATACATCTCTGGTGAAAATGTTCCTTAGCCTGATTATTAAAACTATTGTATGTCCTGTATAGATTCGTCATACTGTGTGTAAAACGCGCTAAGCACACCGTCACCCCCATCGATGCCATGGTTTCTCTGCAAAGGAGGGAAAGAGAAAAAAAGGACAGAACCTCCTTAAAATCTAAATAATTTTACTTTATTTAAATGTTTGTTAAACCATTATGATAAGCACAAGTATCTTCCAGTTAGTAGATAGTCTCCTCAAAATGAGTCCTTAGAAACAAGCACATGCAAGCGGCTTTGATCTTCTCCCTTAAAAGACATGAAAATTTACATCTAAAAAAATCTTTATATACCATCTAGTGCAAATTTTGGTTTACAAATTATTAGGGAAGTGATTTTTTACTCCAAAAGAATCCTGTTGCTTTATGTTCTAAATTAGTAATCAAATATACTAATTAATAAATTTCTACGACTCGGTGCTATAAAAATGAAGCAAATAAAACTTCAGTGAAATTTGACCTAATAAATCACAAGTAACTGAAGCATATTGAGTGTACGGGAATAGCTGTGTGGCGGTCCCAGGCTGGTGTAAACCGCAAGCTCTGGGGACATGCCAGGACCGAGGGGCTCTGTGTTTCCGGAGGTCTCTTTGTGGTATATGTTTCCCTCCTTCTCCAGTCTCCTTGAATATTTCTAATCATCTCAGCATCTGTGCTCAGTCTTTCTCCTGACTTCACTTCGCCACTCATTTTCAACATGTACCTCCTCTTCTCTTTTGTACACCTAATTTTTCCTCTCACTAAATTATTTCTTCTAAATAAAAACAGGTCAGTAGAAAATAGTGTTAAAACACTTCGTTATTTCAACTGTTAAAGTCTGAGAATTCAGAAGAGTTTTTGTCTAAGCACAAATAAAAGTGGGTTTTGCTTTTAATGCAGTTTTACTTTGGGATGAATTAATTAAGGAAAACGACTCCATAGTACTATGTTTTATGGGTATTTTAAAATCAGAGTTAGAGACTATAATTGACAACGTCTCATAAAAGCCGGATGGATGATTTTTTTTTAAGCAAACCTCCTCATCCTCCATTGTTGTTACCGGGCTTTATCCTGGCCCCAGAGATGCAACTATTTTCTCCCTGGTCTCCATGCAAAATGCATTCTCTGGTAACCTGTTTTAACCATCATACGTTCAACATCTGAGGTTTTCTCTAGGCAAAATCATTTCATGTTATTCCATATCTTCACCCAATTGCTTTTTAAATACCTTTCTCATATTTTCTCGATTAGAAATGAAACTGCAGTATGTGCCCAAGACCTGATACTGTATGTGTCTCCGGGCTCATGACTAAAGCGTTCTCTTCCTCGTAGAGGGGCATCCTGGGTCTTGTCCATCCTAAGTCAGGCTGGGACAGATATTTTCTACTCTCACAACTATTCACAGTGGTAGACATGCCCCTTCATTCCTCAAAATTGAAGTGTTTTCTAGATGTTTATATCAGTCAATTTATATGATATGATTATAGCAGGAAGAAATCAATTTCTGAAAAACACAAACACTTACTAAGAAATAAACAAGTGAAAATCCATTTCCCCTCCCCATACAGAATAAAGAGAGATGAAATTATTCTCAAAAGAGAAATTAATTCCCTGTTTTTCAAGAATAATAAATGTTTTCATAAAATATGACAAGAGAAGAATTGGTCTGAGAGAGAAAAGTTACAATGTAGGCTATTAAGTTGTTCACTGAATTAAAGTGTGCAGGTTGGTAAAAGGCTGATTCATTTTCACTGGGCTGGGGGTTAGATGGTGGGAAGAAAATATGAGAATGGGGATTATGTTGTTGAGGAGACTACTGAAGTGAGAAAATTTTCATCAAGGAGTTTCCTATCATAGGGGCGATTGTAAAATTTACCATAGACAAAAACAATTCCTTTCTCCTAGACTTTGCATTTACTCTACCTATGAGTATGAGCAAGCTCTGATAAATTCCAATAGTCTTGTGTGTAATGAAGTGCTACCGAAGTTATTCTCGATGAAGGGTGAATGAAAAAAGTGAAAACTTTGGCCCTTGTCTCCCAATTGATATGTCTAAAGGAGGTCACTACAGGTTGGTGAGAGGAACATTGTGCACTGTGTGCATTGCATACACCGCCTAGTGGAGGCACTTGCTGCAGTATGCATTTGAAAGTGAATTAATAAAGATGCTCGTACCTTCTCTGTAACTTCCAGATCAGGTAACTTATCCAGGATGACATGGGGAAACCAGACTTTCAACTCTGACTTCATCCTGCTGGGAATCTTCGATCACAGCCCCCTCCACACCTTCCTCTTCACACTGGTCCTGGCCATCTTCACAGTGGCCTGCGTGGGGAACACAGCCATGGTTCTGCTCATCTACCTGGATGCTCAGCTGCACACGCCCATGTACTTCCTCCTCAGCCAGCTCTCCCTCATGGACCTCATGCTCATCTGCACCACTGTCCCCAAGATGGCCGTCAACTTCCTGTCTGGCAGGAAATCCATCTCTCTGGCAGGCTGTGGGACCCAGATCTTCTTCTATGTGTCCCTGCTGGGAGCCGAGTGCTTCCTGCTGACTGCGATGGCCTATGACCGCTATGTGGCCATTTGCCACCCTTTAAGGTACCCAGTCCTCATGAGCCAGAAAATCCGTGTGCTCCTGACTGCTGCTTCCTGGAATCTCGGCTCTCTGGATGGTATCATTGTGCTTATAGCTGCCCTGTCATTCTCCTATTGCAACTCTCTGGAAATTCATCACTTTTTCTGTGATGTCGCTGCCCTCCTACCTCTCTCCTGCACAGACACATCTGCATTCGAAAGGCTGCTGTTCATCTGTTGCGTGCTGATGCTAATCTTCCCTGTTGCGGTCATCATCATTTCCTACTCCCATGTTCTTCGAGCGGTCATCCACATGGGCTCTGGGGAAAGTCGCCGCAAAGCCTTCACCAACTGCTCCTCCCACCTGTTAGTGGTTGGGCTCTACTACGGGGCCACCATGTTCATGTACATGAGACCAGCCTCCAAGCACACCCAGGAGCAGGACAAGATGGTGTCTGCCTTCTACACCATCCTCACGCCCATGCTGAACCCGCTCATCTACAGCCTGCGCAACAGAGACGTCTCCAGGGGACTTAAGAAGCTGCTAGGGAAAGGAAAGCTTGTATGACTTATAGAAATCTTCTGAAAGCCCATCCTGGTCAACAAGGAAACTGAAAGCACTTGCCTTATGCTAGTCACGTTTGCATGCCTCTTTTCTGCTGTGTTTTCAAATTTAAAAGGTCTTTATTTCAAACATTATTGTATATGCACTGCCCTTTAACTGGGTTGAACTGAGGCAGTCGGCAGAGAGTGTGCACCTCTGCAAAGGTCGGCTGTGTCTTTGGCTCCTAAGTGAGCCGCAGTTGATTTGGGATGCTTGTGATTCCAGCAGCAATGTGTTTGAACACTCTGCCTTGCGCAAGAAGGGTTGCGATCAATCCTGCCTTTGAACACATCAGTCTCTGTTCATGGAATCACCTGTCAGCATGTGTCTTCGGTTTCACTGGTGTATTGAATATTTTTATCTTGATTCTTCTCTACTTAATTCTCAAACATTTGGAAGTGAGGAGTTAGTGTGGGCACTTCTTTTAATTAAATTCTATATAAAATAGCTCTTATAAATTACTCTTTTTAACTTTTATATTAAACATGGATTTTAATGAATTTGGATGAATTATCTATTCCATTTGGCGGCAGGTCATATTTGTTATCATGTTTATTTTTATTCCTTATTCGTTCTTACAGTATCAGAATCTGCTTTAGAAATTAGAGAACTATCAGTTTCTGGAATTGATAACCATGTTTTTCTTTTAAACAAAATTCTGGAAAAATCATTTGTTATAAATTAACTTTTAAACATTGCTTTACTCTCTCTCTTTGTTTCTCTGAGGTGCAAGTGTTGGAATCCAGGGCCTTGCACATGGCTGAATGATGCGGCTACACTCTTAGCACTGTTTTCAATTTTGAGATACGATCCAGCTGGCCTTGAACTTGAATTCTTCTTGCCTCAGCCTCCCGAATAGCTGGAATTACAGCTGTGTGCCCCTACCTGGCAAAAAAATCTTTTCTTCAGCATTTCTAGTTTCTAGATCTGTCCAAGTCAACCATTTTAATGTTCCACAAGGGGGCTACACTTTCATTACACATTTATTTTTCTAACCTCTTGTCACCTGATTTTAACCTGCATATTTAAATCCCCTACACACTTGAGAAATGAAAACAGTCACTGCATGTTTTATGGTGATTGCTTTGATTTCCTCTTAATCCAACCACTATTTTATATTTTATCATTTTAAATCCATCTTACTAAACCTAAATTTTATGATTTAATGACATGACCATGGGTTATAATTGATTGCATTCCTTAGATAACTACAAAATAATTTGCACCAAGTAGAATATTCTCAATATTTTTATTTTTAGTAAAATTCATGGATCAAAAATGCAGCATATAAGTGAACAACTCAGTAGTTTTTAACATATTCATAGATTTATGTAAGCATTAACACTAATCTATTTATGAACCATTTTATTACTCCGAAAAGAACACTCACAGCTTTCAGCATTTGTTCTCCATTCGCTTCTGCCCTTGTTCTTGGTGTAGGACAGGGTTCCCCATAAGTAGGGTAAAGGTAGGGCAAGGGCCTCTCCTGAGGCAGGAAAGTCCCAGGGCCCAAACTCTAGATTCTGAGAAAGAGTCACAAAATCCTTCCCCAGCTCTTTGGAAATGATAATGAGGCAGGTAATGGGTGACCCAGCCTGACCCTGGTCACAGGCCTTCCTAATCACACTCCCCTCCCCTCACATGCTCTACCCATAATGCAGAAGCAAACCTCTGTGCTTTCATTTCTTTCTTTCTTTTTTTTTTTTTTTTTTTTTGGTACCAGGGATCGAACTCAGGGTCTTGTGCTTCTCTGTGTGCTTTAAATCCTTTCCTTATAAGGGGAAAAAGGGGACAAGGAAAATGAGATGTCATAAAATCTTACAAAAACCCTGAAGTTGCTTTGTTCAGGTCCCAGGGTCTTGGAGTGTGAACGCTCCTGGGTCTGTCGATGCAAATAATCCTGAGTTCTCTGACTCTGAATGGTGCTTGGTCTCTTGACGGTCAATTTCTGCAACAATTGAACGTGATTAAAAATTAATAGACAATTTTGACCTCTACAGCCAGACTGTACAAGGTAAACACAACTAAAATCTAATAGAAACACAAAGGCAGCTAGATTCCAGCAACTGACGAGACAAAGGTGGAGGAACCTTCAGGGAAGGTCCCAGGTAGTGTGGTTAACATCAGAATCACAAAGTTCCCCTTTATTTAACCCTTAAATCTAAGTAACCTGTCCTTACAGCCCCCATGCATAATCTTACCCTCCCCCAAAGGACAGGGCAAGGTACATGGCTTGAACAAATCCCAGGTTAAAATAAAAGACAAGCCGAAAAGAAGTAAGGTAAGCCCGGAAACCAGTCAGATTCCAGGAGCTACCGTGGGACAAGGGTCTCAATAAAAGGAGCTACAGACATGAAATCCATGAGCAATTCACTTTCGCATTCTCCCTACTCATTCCGAGTGACTGGCCATCATCTCTCTTTTCCCCTTTTCCCATCTTCAAATAAATTGTCTTCTTTTATTTTAAACTGTTTTCTTTGGCTCTCTTACTGACATCAGGTTTGGGATCACTGGGAGCTGCAGGTCCCAACGTGGCCCAGCGTGGCATGCTGTACAACCCTCCCTAGATGTAGCAATGGGAATCCCTAACTTTTTTTTTATTTTATTATGTTCTATTAACAATACAAAATAATGAGATTCATTTGGGTATACTGGAACATGCCCACTCTCTTTTACCCTTCCCTTCCCCAGATCTCCTTCCTCATGGTGAGTAGTCTACTTTCTACTTTGTTGTCATCTCTTTGTCTCTCTCTCCCACTCTCTCTCTCTCTCTCTCTCTCTCTCTCTCTCTCTCTCTCTCTGATTGCCCATTTAAGAGAAGATGTGTCGTGTGGAATGCTCTAAGTCTTGGGCACTGGATGGACTTTCATTACTGGAAGTCCAGCTCCGGCTCTGCCTGCTTGGGGCTCTCCCGTGTGTGCTGTCCTCGCTTAGGAAAGTCGGCCTGTCCAGAGCAGCTGTACGTGGCCTCCGTGAAAGTGCTTGCTAGAAGCCACTCCTCTCTGGCCCTGAGTCCCCCTCTGTGGACCTCCTCCTGAGGCTTCCGCAGGAGGCGCACGGCTGAGGCTGCCACAGGACACAGAGCAGCACACAGCAGGGCCGACCTCATGCTCCTATTATAGTCTTACTCTCCTTCATGGCTGTTGACATGCATCTTGGCTTTTTCTCCACTGAGCTGCTGGGCATCTCTATATTTTGTCTCTGTAGATTTGCCTATTTTGGGCATCACACAAATGGAATGACATAGTATGTCGTTTTTTGTGACTGGCTTCTTTCATTTAGCAGAATGTTGTGCTGAAGCACGAATCAGTAATTCACTCTTTTGTACAAATTAATAGTATTGCTTTGTATGATTTTTGCTACATTTTATTTGTTCACCTAAAAATTAACACACATTTGGTATATGTCAATGTTTGGCTATTATGACTAATGTTTTTACAGACAGTCACAAGTTTTCATGTGGACATGTTTTCAATTCTCTTGGATGTGTAAGTTGAATGGAAGTTTGCTGTCACAGTAATTATCTCTAACTTTTAGAAATGCTGCCAAACTGTTCTCCACATTGGCTGCAAAAGTTGACATTTCTACGAGCAAATGTAGCATGCTTTCAACATCTTCAAGTCCTCATCACTTTGACACTTTCCACTCTTTAGATCACACCCATTCTCTTTGGTATGAAGTTGTGTCTCACTGTGATTTTAATGTGCATTTCTTGAGTGACTAATTATTCTAAGCTGGATCATTCATCTTTTTGTTTTTGATTGTTCAGATCTTGTCATAGCTTCTGGATACTAAACTCTTACCAGATGTATAATATGAATACATTTTCTCACCCAGTGAGATGTCTTTTCACTTATTGAAAATGTCCTTTGAACTATAAAAATGTACAATTTAATTGAGTCTGACTTAGATTCATTTTAAGGGCTTACACTTTTCATATTCTTGAAAAATACTGTTTACTATTAGATTTGGGTCTTTTTTCTTTTAATGGTTTTAATTTTTATATTTATCCACTGAGGCATTTTAAGGTAATTATTTTATAACGCATGAAGTACCTGTCCAATTGCATTCTTTCCATGTGGCTATCCCGTTGTAACACCACAAAAAGATGACTGACTGTTGCTATGGTTTGTGTCTAGATGTCCCCCCAACGCCTAATGTGATCATAGGTGGGTGTTTTCAGAAGCGCCTGGGTCTAGAGTGTGTGATTACTGAATTAGTCCACTGATTGGTTTGGCATAATTTTGCTGGGATCAAGGGTGTGATACTAGGATTGAGGGTGGGAGTGTTACGCACCCTAAGGGCAGATAGCCTGCATAAAATATAAGGGACAGAAAGAGGCTTGTCTATTCCCCCTTTGCTTGTGTCCCTGGCTTACCTTGCTGCCTTCTGCCTGTCTGCCAGGCCATCCTGCCTTGGGTCTGGCTGATTGTGGACTGAAACTCCTACAAACTATGAGCTAAATAAACTTTTCTTCCCCTAACTTTGGGTGTCGGGTATTTTGTCTCAGCAACAAAAGAAAAGTAATTAAGACAGGTGGTTCTATGGAAAAAAAAATTGTAAGGATGAATTTCTCTAATTGGCTTAGTGGTTCCTGGAACTCACTCTCTAATTTGATGAGAACTAAAGTTGTCATGGTCTCTTCTTATGAAAATGTAAAGACTACTGATAGCCTATGGTGTGAGAGTCCACGGAGTGACAGTCCATGATGTGACAGCCCATGATGTGACAATCTATGGTGTGACAGTCCATGGCGTGAGAGTCCGTGGTGTGACAGTTCATGGTATTATAGCTCATGATGTGATAGTTTATGGTGTGATCTGTTGAAAGTAATAAGCAACACAAATCCATTTGATTATCCTAATTTGCCACTGTGAGATGCAAGGAATTTGGTGTCTCTATATGCAATACTTTTGAACATTTTTGGAAGAGAAAGAAACAATAATGATGTTAGCTGGTAGCTCTTAGCATTTCTGGAAAAAAATACTAAGGGAAAAAATGAGTCCAAAGATTCAAATTCCAGGCACAATCTAGAGGCTTCTATGTCTGTCCTGAAGGAGAAACGTTTCTCCTTTAGTTATAGGGTTGAAGTGGCCAAAAAACAAAACAAGAAAAAAACAAGCCCTCATAACGTGACTGGCTGAGTTACAGTACATGCTTAATCTTCAGTCTCAAAGTCCGCAGTTAAAGTGGGGGCACCGATAGGAGAATACTGTGACCCCATAAGTCGCATTAGGGGTATTTCCAATGAACCTGATGAGGTCAGGGATACTGAGCTCCTGAATTCTGATGAGATCATTTTGCCATCGTCAGTGGCAGAGAACATAGAACATGTCACAGGTGAATATAGTCCCTGGAACAAAACAGAGGGCTATTTATTTATTTCACCTTATTATTTTGCAATACTGGCAATTTAACCCAGAGCCTTTGCATTGCGCTACATTCTCAGCTCTTTTTATTCTTTATTTTGAGACAGGATTTGGCTAATTTGCTAAGATACCCAGGCTGGGCTGAAAGTTCTGATCTTCCTGCCTCAGTTTCCCAGAGTGCTGGGATTATAGGTGTGTGAGACCACATCCTGCTTGCAATTTTAAAATAGTAAACAGTGGAGAATCGAGATAACACAAGAAAGTAAATGTAAATCTGGGACAAAATATCATGGCTTTACGAAATTGGAAAGTAACACTGCAACTGGAATAAGTCTTTCGATGCTATGAAAAAATAACCAAAACTTGTGAGTGGCTATCATTTGAATGCTAAACATGAAAGCCGGAGGGGCTCCTTGGAAACATCTCAGTCCCTACCCTGGGGGACAGAGGAAACTGAGGCAAAGTCAAGGAGTTGGAAGTTTTTCTATGGCAAGGCCCTGGCTGGGAAAGAAGGGAACCCTCATTCGCGGGTGGGCTGTGTGGATTTCTGTCTCTGAACTCCCTGTATTCCTCTGACAGATTGAAGTGGCCAGCCAGCCTTATTGATGTCCAGCACCACCCTTCAATCAGAGCTACACAGAAGCTTCTACCCCATAGGTCGGCACGGGCTTCTACATGATACACCCCCTCGCACTCCTGGACATTAAGCCTCTTGGTAGGGGTGACATTACAGTGTAACCCAGCTGGGTGAGTACTGAGTCCGATAGGGGAGAAAAAGAACTATACTTCAAGAGCTATAATACATCACCAGTCACCAGCAGGACCTGGTAGGGTACATGTTGAGTCAGATCTTGAGAAACTGCATCAGGCAACAGTGGTGCTTATATTCACCAAAATCCTGAAGTGTTTGCATACTTAGTTTTAATGGTAGCATAATCAAATCTACCTAAAACATGTGGACAGATGTTTTTAAAATGTTTACCTTTCACAAGTTATTTCTGCTGCACATAAAAGTCCTTTTTATTCCAACAAATATTACTCCAGCTGCATCAAGTCAAAAATATAGACCTATTTGAATTTCAAAACAAGACAACTTGCTTTGTTCCACGTGTGCTGCACACTGGAAATATTTATGCTCAATTTTCAGAAGGAGAATCTGTCATGGGTACAGTTGTTAACATTTGTTTTTTGCAGGGTGCGGGGGGCATTACTGGGGATTGAACTCAGGGCCTTGTGAAATGTGTTAAACTTTTAATTGCTACAATAATTCACCTGGTGGCGTAATTTTATTAACTAAATTATTACATTTTATAATAGAAAATATTGAACTTAGTGATTTTTATATTCCATAACAGTATAGACTGATTGAGTCAAGGAATAATTTTACAAAGATTGTGTATTTTTACTACAATTTAACAAATTTTTAAAACAAAATATGTACCAAACCTTCAATAATTGACATGTGGCAAACGTGTGTAACCCAAACCTGAAGCCATCAGAAAAAAAAAAGTATCTATGGTCTAGAGAAATGTAAGAGTTTAGGTTGAAATTGAAATATTTATACTCTTCAAAAACAATTGTTTTGTGCCTTTTACGATTTTACACATGATAGAAGAGTTTAGTTTTAATATACAACTATCTAAATCCTTTGTAAAAATCTACAAGACATTTGAAAAACGCTGTTTATACTGATGAACTTAGAGCTATTTTTTAATGTATCTGTTAATTTTTTTAACATTAATGAATTAGAAAAACCAAGTTTTAAAATGAATATGTATTTTCTTCAAAATAAAGTCAAATGGCCCTAAAAAAGAAGAACCAATTTTGTAAATACGGGATGTAAATATTGAGAGTGACTTTTGTTTACTCAATTCAATGAAGAAAAAGATTTTGAATATGTTTTAAATTTATGGAATGTATGTATACTATTTTTCAATAACACATTTTAGCAAATTTAAGTAAAGATCAAGTATTTTCAATAAAAATTTACTGTCTGCACTGATATAAACTAGAAATGTAAAATACATGTCTTGATTGTAAAGACTTCATATTGTAATGTATTCCCTCATTAATTTTGATATTGATAATCCCTTGAAACAATAATGTTTTGGATACATTAGCTTTAATAAATGTATTATTATACTTAAAAAAATTTTTCTTTTGGTGCTGAGGATTGAACTCAGGGCCTCGTGCTTGCTAAGCAAGCACTCTACCACTTGAGCTAAATCCCCAACCCCTGTTATAATTAATTTTACATTTCCTTTTGTTTTTTAAAAGGTGATCACTAGAATATTTTAAAGTTACCTATTTTATTGGATTTCATTTATCTTTATATAGGTTAGAGAAATCCAAGCTACCTTGTTACACCGCAGGAAAAAAAAATATATCATTTGCCAAATTACTGCAAATAGGCTGCTTGGATTTGGTGAATGAGAAATGGCTGAAACACAGTTACTCCAAATGGTAGAAGATGTACCTTATCAAATTTAGAGGTTTATCACAAAAACAAAGGTTAAAAGTTCTATATTACGCTACTCAAGGGATGAAGAGATTTCCAAAATGAAGGACAGGTTATTGCATCCTCATCTCCAGTCAGAAGAAAAAAAAAATGCTGTAACCTTGGACCATGCATTTGTTAGGAGCTAAGATATCATGAGATACTATTATCATTGAGATTGAAATCATGTGACATTTACTACATGCCTGCAATCAAGTGACTAGAATTCCAGAATAAAAACAAGTCATCTACAGTGAAAAATGTTATGCCTTTCATAAAACAAATGCCGTGACATGGGTCTCATAGATGCAGGAAGCCTGATAATGTGAGATTTGGTGAACACATAGCCACAGCTACTGATAATGAGTGAGAATTTTTCATACCCACCAAGGCATAAGGTCAGACAGACTAATCAGTAATGCCTAGTAAGTTAAAAAAGAATACATCAGCGTGGACCAGGAGCAGGATCAGAAGACTCATGCAGACAGCTCACAGCTTCGTATGTCTACTAATTTTTGACAGAATACCTTGTTAGGGCAGTCCTTACAGCAGGCCACTGGGAACATCCGGAATATAGTTCACCAGGAAAGAGCTCAGTACAGGAAAGCACGGTGTGCATGACGGAGGCTGGGGTACAACTCCCGCAGGGCTGACTTGGATGTCAGTGGTGAGGGAAACCCCCCTAAAGCGCAGCATGTCTGAGGCGCGCGTGTGGTCCTGTACTGTGTGGAAAGAAGACAATGCCTCCAGTTTAGAGCTCAGGGCCCTCGTGAAGTGGCAAAAACACTCGAACAGCTGGAAGGACAAAAATATAAGACTAGAATCAGAGAAGTTAGAGTGGACATACGTAGAAGTGTCTAGCCCAGGTGGGGTGGACATATGATTGTGGTCACCTTGAGCCAGAACGCCCAGCAGGACTGAGTTGGCGTGATTCTGGGCATAGAGGATCCACCTGAGGATTGTTGCTGATGCACCATAAAGGAGAACAGAAGCAAAAGATAGTTGCCGGCTGTTTCCCAGGAGAAGCTCTGTTGTGGCTGGTTCTCCTGAAAGGGACTCAGCTGTTCTCGTTAAAGGAGGAGCTCTGGGTCTTGCTGTCGTCAAGGATGGCTGCTGTTGCTTCCGGGGAGCTCTAGTCTTCATCTCTACTATGACATCGTATCGTGGTTCCAGTAAAGATTTCTTCAGCCATCATATGCAGACACAGACGTACATGGGACAGTGCTGTGGGCTCCCGGCCCTTGATTGGATCTTTGGGGTGTCCAGAGCCTAGACAGACATTCGGCATTCTGCCTGCATTTGGCTTATGGGTGAATGATGTAACTTGTAAACGTCCTGTATTAAATCTGCTCTCTTGCAAACCATTGGCTCTAGAAAGGCAGCTAATACACTAGGGGAGAGGAAGTAGAAACATATTTTACAGGTTGTTCACACATTCCCACATAAGAGGCAGTACATGCCCTGCACAAAATGACTCTGCCTGTCGATTTCCAAAATTCTCTGTCGTCAGCCTTGGCTGTGCTGACAGGAGGGACACAGAAACAAAGTCGCCTCAAGACAAAGACGCAGGTTACGGGTGGATGCCACAGCACACACTCCATTTGCCAAAGTTGGTGTAATTATTCAAATTCCCGTGTTTCCACTATTTCTCATCTAGTTCAGTCACAGGCTTGATTCTCCACATGCCATAGACATTAGCAATAGTGTCCCTATCCGATCTTGAGGGCCATCTTTCAGGGTCATTTCTCCTAAAAAAAACTTCTTAGTCTGGCATCCCCAGAAGGTGAAGCCTGCTGCAAAGCCTGAGGTACGGCACTTGATCAGAGAAGGACTAGGGGTGCAGTATCTAAAAACCGTCCGTGAGGTACGGACACATGGAGCATTTATAGATCACCACCACTATGTGGCACTAGTGCCTTGATTGCATGGGACTATTTCACGTAGCAGGGCCTTCTGGGAGAGAGAAAATGGAAGTTTTGTTTGTGCCTAGTCACCCACCTTGCCCATTGTTTACTGTCTTGGAATAATAAGGAAACACACACAAGGAAGCAGAGCGTACTATGGGTATGAGATGAGGCATTATTAGTCTGAGAGAGACTGAAGGTCTGGTCTC
>PVJO010022903.1:0-27070 GCA_004026905.1 Hystrix cristata | reverse complement strand
GGGCCACCTGGTTTGGTTCTATTCTTGAGTCAGGAGACAATGAGAATGTGTCCTGGGTTCGTAGCTTTCTGCAAGCCAGGCTGTGATTGTAAACCTCAGCCCTCGGCGTTTCCTCTGAATGCCAGCAGGGTGTTCTGCAGAGACAGGACCTCAGTCCGCACAAGGAGGGATGGTCTTCACTTTTGAAGCAATAGGATGACTGCACAGCTTGTTGCATGTCTTGGGAGCAGCCAGATCAATGAGGCAAAGGCAGAGACGCTCAGAAGGGGTTGTCTCGCGTCAGCCTCTGACCACTCTGCTTACATTTCATAACTCCATTCACCAGGCCGGCAGGGAGGGCTTCTCTTCTGTCTCCTTCATATGGCTTTGTCACCAGCTTGACAAATGGGACTGCCACATGGCTGGGGTGGAGATGCCGTTCTGTTCAGAGAGTAGGAATTAGGCCAAATGGATGCAGAGTTCACCCCAGTGGGTGGGGACGGCAGCTCTGTCCAGGAGTCTGACGCCATCAGAGGGACCTAAGGAGAAGCTTGTTGTTCATCAGACCGCACGGGAACCAGTGGTGTGATGGGAAATCTCTTGTGTCCCCAGCAGATGATCAGTTAGGGCTGACAATCTACCGTGGTGCATGAGGGGACCCCCTGGCTGATTGCCCCTCTTCAACACATGAATTAGAATGTTTCCAAAGTTGTACTTCCGCATTAGTTTCCTGTTGCTGCTGTAATGAATTTCTGCATACTCAGTGGCTTAAAGTAACACAAGCTTAACTTACAGTTTGCTGGGAGCAGGACCAGAGCTTGGGGGGGGGGAATCCATTTCCTCACGTGTTTTAGCTTCTGGAGGCTGCCTGCATTTTTGCTTATGGCCTCTTTTTCTTTTTGTTTCCTTCCTTCCTTCCTTCCTTCCTTCCTTCCTTCCTTTCTTTCCTTCCTTCCTTCTTTCTATCAGGAGGGAGGTACTGGGGGTGGAACCCAGGGTCACTATACCACTAAGCTACACCCCTAATCCTTTTAATTCCTTATTTTGAGGCAGGTCTTACTAAGTTGCCCACGTGGAACTCGAATTTGCAATCCTCCTGCCTCAGGCTCCCTCATTCCTGGGATTACTGGTGTGCCAGGCCTGGGCCACAGTTCTCAACTCATGGCCCCTTTGTATATCCCTCGGACCGCTGCTTCTGTTATCAGATTTCCTTTTCTGGCTTTGACCCTCTTTCTTCCCTTTTATAAGGCACATTGAGCCCCCTTGAGTGATTGAGGGTAGAGTCCCCACCTCAAGCTCCTTCATCACAGAACAAACCCCTTTTTGCCAGGTAAGGTAACTTAGTCACAGGTGCCAGGGATTAAGGTGTGAACATCTTTTGTTATTCTATTGCCAAAGAACAACATTTTTACACATTTAGAGATAGCAATTCATGAACCAGGCAGCCTCTCATTTCTGAACAGAAATGTTCTGTTTGCTGTGACTCTTCTGGCTTCTTTTCCTTTTGTTTCTTTTCTTTTCTTTCCTCCCTCCCTTCTTTCCTTCCTTTTTTTTGAAAATATGTCCATGTCCAGGTTCGGTTTGATTGCATGGCGCCTGGAACAAGGGATTCTCTTCTGCTCAGGTCTGCTAGACTGTGGGAAGCTGGTGTAGAAGCTCACTTCAAAGCAGTGACCTCCTGTGCATTTTATTAATAGCATTGTGAGAGTATGGTACCACATAGCACTAGTCTAGGAAAAGATCAGATTTAAAATACCAGGTATGGTTTCATCATTTATGCACCATTTAGAAGTCAAAGTGGAGCTATTGTAACTTGGGGACCTCCGTGTATGTAACCAGCCCCTTAGTGTGTGACCTTAACAGTATCTCTACAGTTTGCTGTAGCACACAGGGTGTCAGCAAATTCTTCCCTGTGTTTATCTTTGTTCACGTGTGTCACTGTGTCTTTGCCGGAGACTCCTACGAATGGCATTGTTGGGTCCCAGGTTTGGTGTATCTTAAATGTTGATAGTAGTTGCTGCATTGCCTTCCAAGACATACGTGTGAATGTGTTCTTGGCAAGTGTGCCACCTGGGCCAGCCCAGTGCCGTGCTGAGCAGGGATCTGCCGTGTCACTCACGTGGCCCTGAGGCTTCTCATCACATCCTGCATCTGCCGTGCCCACCCTCTATGAATTTGAAGCTTGGAGCTGCGACTTGGAGCTCAGACAGCCCAGAGTTGCAACTAGGATAGACATGCTCACTGGAAGGGAGGTTCATTCAGCGCCATGTGCCACGATCCTGTGTCACATGAGGTGGGGAGCATCCTGTGTCTCCTTAAGAGATTCGTCTCTCCGAGTTGCAGACCTGGACAGTGTGGAGACTTTACGCGCTGCTGTATCGATCGGGCTTTCCCGGGAGGAAAAGTCCAGACAGAGTCACTATATTGGCTTGAGGCTGCAGCCATGCTGGCCAGGGGCGGACAGCTTGGATGTGACACAGCTATTGTTTGTAAAAGAGATTTGATGCTTCATTAGAGAAAAACTGTGTACAGAAACCCGGCAGAGATTTCTTAACGGCTTTCTGATTAAAGGAGCAAACAATCTAAATGCCAGTTTAGTGGCATTTTGGGGAAGAATGCACGGTGGGATCGCATTTCTATTTTCTCCCTTCCCTCAGCCTTGTGCAGCAGCATTCATTTGTTGCTCTGAGGCAATGATAAAGGGCTCGCTGATGCAGCAGAGAAGGACCTGGGAAGCCAAGCAAAGGCCAGACACGTGCGCCTCTCTGGCAGCCCCAGGGACAGTGGGAGCTTCTAATGGAGGTGTGCAATGCCCAGTCCCCAGATGCAGACTGGACAGTCCTGTGCATTGCCTCGGAACACTAGGCTTCACTCGTGTGCCTCGGTCTTTCCACCAGGAACCTTCCAGAGTGGTTGAGGAGGGGGCCCCAGGATCCCAGAGTGATAGGGCTGTCATGCACAGGAATGGTTACCTCTTTTGTCATTGGACCTCAGAACATGGCAAAGCTAATATTAAGGGTGTCTCTGAGGGGCTGTGATTGTCTTCTGTGTCCCTCTTTGTGCAAGATCATCAGGGAGTTGGGTTAATTCTCTTAGACCCTCAACATGGGAAGATACTGCTGGACAGGTAAGCAACTTGACAACTTGATGCTTCTCATCATACCCCGTGTCTGACGTGCCCATCCTCTTGGAAGTAGCTCCGAGCTCGGGAGTGTACAGCCCAGAGTTGCAACTAGGATGGCAGAGTGGTGTCTGGACCCTATTCGTTGCCACAGTGATCTTTTAGAGTGAAAATCAGATTAATTGTAAATTCCAAACTCCTTGCCTGGGCCTTGGCTCCGACTACATCTCCAGTTTCATATGTACCACTCAGCCTCTCCCGCATCATCAGCCTCTCCCTCGTGGGCATCACCACACTGGCCTTCGAGCACCCTGTGAGCTCGCCAAGCTACTTCTGGCCTTGGGACCTTTCTCCCGCAGTGTCCTTGGCCTGGAAAGCTCTCCTCCTGGCTTCTTTTAGGTGGGATCCCACTGCAGTCTTCAGATCTCAGCCAAGATGTCCCCTTGCCGTTTGACACAGCGCAGACCCTTCTATCACTGTGCTGCTGGTTTCCTTTATTAATTCTTATCATTTGTAGTTGTATGTAAGTATCATTTGTCTCTTTGTCCATTTGATTGCTTCCTTCCCTGTCGATAATGTTTCTGCCCTCTCACATGTGAGTTCCTGAGGCAGGGGTCTGGTGGGTCCTGTTCAGTGCCTGTAGAAGTCAGAGTCTGTCAACAAAATGGGATGGTTCAAGAGAGGGAATGGCATGTGGGGGCCAGGCACCTGATTTAGTAACCATGGAAAGGCCACATGGGCCGCCAGAAGAGTTAACAAGAGAATGAACTTGGGGCTGCAAGGACAGAGGGAGGAGGAGGTGATGTCATGAAGGGCACCCAGTCAGTGCTACAAAAGAGACAGTGGGTATAGGAGAGAGCCAGAGAGGGGCTGATTCCAGCTCCTCCTTCCTTCCAACCATGGCCCCTGGCTGACCACCGAAGTGAGCCATTGGCAAGGCCAGCTGAGAAAGAGTTTCTGGGGGCTGGCTCCTGTAATCGTGAACAGCTCTGCTTCATTCCTAGTGTCTCTCACAGTCCTGGGCACATAATAGGTCCTCAGTAAGTCGTTGTTGACTAAATGAGTGAATGGAATGCAGCAGTCAGAGTGAGTCAGTTCCAATGTCAATGTTGACAGGCCCATCCCGTCTTGACATTCAAATGCCAGAGCCCCAGAGGAAGGAGCTCTGACTTTGGGCCTTAGTCACACCCTTAGGCCCCTGCAGGCCCTGAGCCTGGTTTGCCTCCACTTTTTGCTGCCCCAGCCCCGAGGAGGGAGAAGGATTCTTATTTCTGGAAATAACACTCTTTCATGAGCCCTTTAATCTGAGCCCCTGACACGTTTATACGTGTGGCATTGTGTTACTTGAGGAACTCCTTTGAAGACAATTTTAAACTTTCATTTCTTGGTTCAGTTTTAAAATTTGTAACATTTGGGACCCTTCCCAGAGCCCTGGATTTATTCCTGGCGTCCTGATGTTAATTCAGCTCCAGGGCAGCTGGAGCTGAATTCCATAGTTGCAGTGATCCTTATCTGGGGGGGCGGGTTTTATTTCACATCTTGGAGCCTCCATTTGTCTGTAAGGTGAACTCACAACACCTTGACAGGAATGTGAAATGCTGAAATGAAAGACCCAAGCAAAGCACCAATACTTACAGGCACTTGAAAATGTTCATTCCCTTCATTCGGACACTGGGAAACAGCTCAGAAATCCCCGCCTCCCATCCCACAGCAGCTCGTTCTAGCCTCTGCCTTGAGGTTCAAGTTTCTTTCTGCTCATTTTCCTCCGTGGAGGAATTTGGTTGCAGCAAAAGACATGGTTGGTCATTTATTAATACATCTTCTCCCTCTGATGTTTGTCTAACAGACTAATTGTGGGTTTTCCACAAATTTTCCTTTAAGGATTTCCTGGATTAATAAAAAAAGTTATAATCTACTTAAATTGAGATTTATGTGGGTCATTTGTGCAATGCATGTTTTTCTCTTTCTTCTTTTTCCTCTTTGTTTTTGCTGACGTGGTACCTTGGCTGCCTGGTCCCTGAAGTTTTGCTTGCGGCCTGAATTTTGAGCAGCAATAGTTTTTCCCCTTTAAACGTTAGGGTTGACTGGTGCTTTATCAAAGCTCCATGGAAGTACCTTTTAGTATAGGAAATCTCAGCAGGTTAGAACCTAGGGACTTTCATTCAAGCCTCTAATGGAACAGTGCCGCAAGCCTGTAATTAAGGCATTTCTGAGAAGTTACTTCAGTTGAGTTGCAGAGAGGAAGGTAACAGCCCATGTGGCTGGTGATAAATTCAGGGGAAAGCTATGCAAGGGAAGCTGTGATTTGGGAAGAGGGTTCCTGTGTGGTGGCCATCTGCATGCATTTTCCTGGGTTTCTCTCTAAATTGCTAATGTGACGGTAGTTGAAGGGCACCTTTTATTTTTTATTTTTATTTTAAACCAAGAACATGTATTGGTACATTTTACATACAATGGTCACATTCATCACATTTATTTTGTACCTGTACATGATGCATCTTGGTTCTCCCCCCTCTTCCCCCTCCCGTTCCCTCCCTCCCTATTTACAGCAGGTTTATTCATAATTTTCCGTATTTTCCCGCACCTTTTTTTTGTTTGTTTGTTTTTTGTTTTTGTGGTGCCAGGGATCGAACTCAGGCCCTTGTGCTTGCAAGGCAAGCACTCTAATCACTGAGCTAAATCCCCAGCCCCAACCCCGCACCTTTTAAAGAGGGCCTTGCACCCGGTGGATACCTCAGTGTCCTGAATCTCTAGATCTTTCCACTACCCTTCCTGGGCAGCCCCAGAAGGCACTGATGAGAAATAGGCAGCAGCTGTCACAGTGGTTAATCGCGCCCTTACCCATCCACAGCGGTGGGCTTAGTCAAGCTCAGGATGACACCGAATTGTCTTCCCTTTGAAAAGGACTGGTTAAGGTGCTTTGCCCCTTGCTCTTCAGCAGCAGAGGCTTTGCATTTTTCTTTTTCATACACATCATCAGAGCAGTCAGAAAGTGGAACTTCCCACCAGACCCCAGTCTCCTCTGCCTTCATTCGTGACCTTAGTTCTTTCTGTTTTGAAGGACAAATTGGTCCTGTTTTGAATGTTGAAGGGAAGTAGCTAACTCCTAATTATGGGTTTGTGCACTTAATTGTGTAAGGGGATTAAAGTTCAGAAAGACATAGCTGTCTCTCAGATTCCCCGGTGTACGCAGGAGGACAGTGGCTCACGGGCGGGAGAGTGGGGACGCAGGTTTTTGAGCCTCCGGTAGTGAGAGGTTATAAAGACAAATTCTGCTTGTTGTAGTCACTGCCTTTCCTATAACCTCCTCTGTGCCCTTTCTATTGTGAAAGCACTTTAGTATGTTATTTCATTTTATTTCCACAACAACTGTATCCACTTAAAATTCTTAGTAGAAAATCAATAGTGTTCTCAATATGATCCAATTTAGAAAGAGAAATGAAGAGCAACCTAGTCATAGGCCTTATAAACATTTTTATTTTTTAAATTACTGTGCAGTCAAAAATGACTTTTTTCTGTACTGGTCTACAGATCTTGGCACAAACATGGGAACATAGGACCACACTGCAGTCAGGATGCCGAACTGTTTCTTATTCAATTTCTGGGGGGATGCTGGGGATCGAACTCAGGGTCTTGTACTTGTTAGGCAGGTCCTCTACCACTTGAGCTAAATCTCCAACCTCTGAACTATTTCTTTTTCCATCTATCATCCTCACTGTGCCCTGACCCCTGACAACCACGTGTCTGTTTTCTATCATTATAGTTTTGTCTTTACAAGAATGTCGAGTAAGTAGAATCCTTGGTATATTACCTTTCAGGCATGGCTTCACCTATGGGCTTTTTTAAACACTAGAACTTGTGTTGACAATAAACAATTGGGTGAACTCACCTGTCTGCTGACAGGGTCCACAGGTAGAAATTTGCATACATGTTTTTGAAGAAGAGTCATCTGTTTGTTTCATCATAAGGGAAAATTTCTAGGTAATGTTTATTTTGAAGGTTCCACTTAAGGTCTCTTGCATTTATGCTCCAAAAGTACATCTAATAAATCAGTGTTGTGTTGAAATAGTACCCATTAAAAACATAACAAAACAAAATGAAATCTTGCATCTTACAGATCAGGCACCTGTTAAGTACGCTATTATTTCATTTATGCAAATACATATCCTCTGGCATCTAGGGGTCATGTTGCTGTTTGCATCATTTGTTCAAGCTTGGAAGAGTTTGAATGGCTCCTTACAAGAGAGTTTTCTCAGTAACTTGTAAGACACCGTACAAGAGTGAGAGTAGACTTGTCTTTTTTAGAGGCCCCCTGCTCTTACGGGGTGCTTTGAGACCTTCATTTCCATGCTGCTTCCATTCTGGACGCTGACACCTAGTGGACCCTTGGTAGCCTCCAGTCCCCATCCATCCCCTTACCTAAATACAGGTGACTGTCTTATGCCTGGAGGGAGGCAGCTGGAGCTCCGGAAGCCTGCTGATGCTTGGAACATGAGCCACCTGGTGAAGTGTGCTGGAGCCCTGGTGGCCTCTCACACATGGGCTGCATAGTGCAGCAAGGGGCTGTGGCTCTGGGGCTGACTGCTGCTGGAAACTGGGGCAGTCTGCACTGGTGGCAAGGGACGGGTTGGTTCAAGGTGGGAAAAGAGCTGCTCCGGTGTGGTTTGCCTGCTATGGAGGTTTAATTGGATGGATGGATTTGGTGATCTCTATCTGACAGCCACCAGGAGACTTCCCAGGGAGCTGGAGGAGATAAACCTGTCAAGAGGCTCCCTGCCGTTTTAGGCCCAGGATTGTCACTGCTGCCAGGCAGGGCTTTGGTCCTCCCCAAAGAAGAGTGGGTGACTTGCAGCGTTCTTTCTGGAAACTTCCAAGGCCTTGCTGGGTGAATCTTAACTGTGGCATCTGGTCTGCAGATGCCGGGCAGCCTTCTTTCGGGCCCAGCCAGTGGCTGTCTGGCATTTGTTTCTGAGGTACAAGCTCTGGCTTGCTTTACAAAACTGTCTGTCTGTCTATCTTGCAGAACTAGGGATTGAGCCCAAAGCCTTTGCACTGAGCTACCTCTCCAGCCTATTTTTTTGGGAGGGAGGTGCTGGGGATCAAACCCAGGGCCTTGTGCCTGCTAGACAAGCGCTCTACCACTGAGTTACATCCCCAAGCCCCTATCTTTTATTTTGAGGCAGGGTCTTACTACATTGCCCAGTCTGGGCTCAAACTTGCAATCCTTTTGCCTCAGCTTCCCAGAGACTGGGATTACAGGTGTGTGATACTGTGCTCGGCTACAAAACTTTATTTCTTTGTCTCTCAAGAAAGCATGTTGAAATATGAGTAAGAGTGGCTTTGTATTTTAAATCTTGGATCTCTTTGAATTGGCCAATGAGTCAGTTGGTTGACTTTAATAGCTGCTGTCAATCATTCCTGAGAGGCATTAGATTATGGAGAGCTGGATAGTCAGGAGCACCTAACTACTACTGGTGCTAGAACACCTGGTTTCCAGCTGAATGATCCTTGGATAGAGTTCAAAGTTTCTGGAGCCTTGGCTTCTCCATCTGTAAAATGGGGATAACAATTTATGATGGGCATGTGAAGATTGAATTAACCAAGACATGTCAGGCAACTAACAAATACCAGCCTTTTCATCATGAGTTAGCTTTGGAGACTCCACATTCGGCTGCCTCCTCTACGGTGTTGTCATGCTCAGGCTGAGACCTTCTCATCAGTCTGATGGTCTCACTTTGTAAGGAAAAAACCTGAGGTCTCTGAAGGCTTTGTGATGTGCCCAGAGGCAGACCAGGGCTAGAGGTGTCCCTTGACTCTTAATCGCTTTCTTCACACTGCAAAACAGAAAACTGATCATCTGTACAAACTGTTTGCACTTGCTAACTGGAAATCTCTATTAACTCAGACTCTTCCTGCCTTGTCAAGATAATAGTAATTATGTCTTAGATGAACAACTGCAAGTCACCAAAGAAGGATGTCGCGTACTTCACTAGAGTTTTCATGCTAAGCATATTTTCACTGTGCTCATTTATCTGTGTAATGACCATTCACATAACTGGAGTGTGTGCTTTGCAAGGGCTTTTCATTTGCCAATCTAGAGTGATAACAGAGTTTATTGCCACTTGACCCATTCGACCGGCCCATTCTCTCTGGTGTTTGCCCTTTCCACCCACTTGTCCCAGTGCCTAAAAACCTGGCTAGTGATGACAGGTTTGTTAATAGGCGTGCTCAAGATAAGGCAGTGGTAACTCCTTTTGCCTTGAGAGTTTGCTGCCTGCCTGTGAGTGATCCAGGGATGTGTCAGCTCTTTGAGTTGATGCATGTGTGGTGCTGGGTGTGGGAAGAGCACTCAATGTGCCTTCAGCTTGTATGTGGGTCCCCTGCTCAGTGCCCCAGCCCCCCTGGCCAAGAAACCCCTTTTCTTGCCGATGCTCCTCTTGCTGACTCCCATCTAAAAATAAGTGCTTGTGATTTGTAAATATATTCTCTTATATGCACAGAAGGTGTTTCAAGTTTTGGCTTTTGCTCAGTCTACAAACCAGGTAATTTGCAGTTGGGCCTATGAATGATCTGTGGTCACACAGAGGGTCCAAATGTGGCAGGTAGGAGAGGTGGAACGAACACAGATCCAGCACCACCTCTCTGTCCAGTTACAGCGTGTGCTGTCTTGACGCAGGCTCTGTTAGTGTGAGGAATGGGGGTAGTTGTGCCCTGCTTCTCACTCACCTGTGCAGGGTGTTCCCCTCTTTGAGTGTGAAGAAGCAGAAGTTGTTTGCACACGCAGGAAAGGGTCTGGGCGCACAAAAATCTCACCCAGCTTCCTCTTCACATTCCATTCATCTTATTAGAGCAGTGGGAACGCTGAAGCATGAATAAGCTGCTAGTGTGGCTGAATGAGCCCAGATTTGCTAAGCAGGCTGATTCAGGAAGTGCCCTCAATTCTCTCGCTGCTTAGCACACACAGACACCCTTCCTAAGTGAATGCAGCATCTGCATTGGATGAAGGCCGTTGCTTAGGATGAAACGTGATTACATGTCTACTCTAATCCTCAGCAGGCAACACTTTCCATTTAGAGTGTTTCAAAGGACGCCTGTACTGTGGGGCTCATGCAGTATTTGGGACAAAAGCTTCTATAGACAGAGATGGAAGGTATGATCCATTAGTTTAGAAACCTCCCCTCAGGACAGATGGGGGTCTTAGTGAGGATGCACAATGTTGTAGTAACCCTCTGGGACACACAGACATGCAAGACTTCTCTAGAAAATATACAGAGTTACTGATTAGCTCATAACATTTCTGCTTGCTACAGCGGTTCACAGATCTGTAAATTTCCTGAATTCTAGTGTCTCCCTCTGCAATTTCAGGAATGAATGGGCTAGAATTAATTGGAAGCCTTCTGTGCAAGAGAGTTTGGAAGTATTCTTGGGTGCCATGGAGCCCTATTTCTTTATGGAACCCCGCGATCCTCAAGCGAAGTCACTTTGGGTGACAGCCCAAGAGACAGGTATTACTGGGGGCACGTGGCGTGATTCTAGGTGGTGCCCTGACCCCGCGTTCACTTGTACCTGGTGTGGAGGTCATGTTTCCTTTTACCTTCTCTTGACCACAGGGAGAAAAATCTCCGTGCGTTACCAATCTCTAACACCTGCCTGGAGTTAGGCAATCAGCCTCCAGCCAGAATATAAACATTATATAGTACAAACATGTACTAATAAGGAAAACAATCTGATAAAAAATGAAGTTAAATGATGTAGCTTTTCTTCCTTGCTGTATATTCAGGGTAACTTTCTAGTTATAGCAAGCAAAATGGTCTGTCCATTTCTGACTATAAGTTCCATTAAAAAAGCAAATTTAGAAGGATCCTGTTTAAGGAAAAATATTTCATAATTAATTGTGCAGAAGAAACGCCATTATAAACATGTTGGGACAGGACGTGAGTGGTACCCTGACACCAGGGAAGGATGAGCACTTGGATTTGGGGAGGAGGCAGCTAGGGCTGGTTCCTCCCCGATCCTGTGAACCCTGCACTGTGTCTCTAGAGGTATCCTGGCCGCTTGCCTGCACAGAGACACTGCACTGTGTAAGCACTTTGCATATCTCTGTTTAACCATCCAGACGCCCCCCCGCCCCAGATTTGTGTATTATAATCACTGTTTTGCTTTAAAGATGAGAAAACTGGACTTGGGTTGGTAACTGACTTTTCCAAAGACACATAACAGGTAAGCTTGCCAACCCAGCATGTGAACACAATTTGAGTCGCAAGCCTGGCCCTCACCCTGTGTCCCCTAATCCTGGCACCAGGGAAATGTAATAGGAGAGAATCTCAGTCACCCCAGTTCACTGCTACTGACAAATTGAGTTTATAATGAGTGGGAAGGAAATACATTATTAAAGAAAAGGCAAAATACCCACCTACACTCAGGCAGTTGAAACCCTCGTGGACTGTCCCTGTGGCATCTCACCTCTGTTTCCCTCCTGCCGCTGCCTATTGAAAATTGATCTGTGTTCCTAAATCCCTAGTTTGCCCTTTACAGATTAGATTTTCTCATTCTTTCTCTTTCTCACGGTCTGTATCACCAAAGCTTTTGGATTTGGAATACATTCGGCTTAGATTTATGGCAGCATTTGCACACTGATTTGAAGTTTGTTTTTTTTTTTTTTAAATGAGGGATCTCTTCGTCACTAGACTTGATTTAAAATTTATCCACAATACGCTAGATATTTACCATGAGTGTTGTAGGATAACTTGTCCTTTCTACAAGCATCCATGATGTACAGCTCAGCAGCAGGCATTTATTCCATTTTTAGACATTTTCCCAGGAAAGATCAAGACCATCATGATACTACTTGAATTGGGAGATCTTAATAAACCTCCAAGAACGTAATTAACTCATTATACAAACTGTTAGTGCAAAACTCATGATAAACGAGGCCACTCAAGACTGTTTCACGAGAAAACAGGCAAAGACGTTTTGTTAATAACTGGTCCCATTCTCTGATATCGTGAGAAATAAATGAATGTTTAGTATGCGCTATTATAACCTTAATTTGAGAATTCTTTCAGAGGCCATTATGTACAGAGGAGTAATGCTGACATTTCCTTCCAGGTTTTCAGAGTAACAGTTTCTCCCAAAAGAGCATTGCAAAATTGCGCTGAGCCAGTTGAAGATACGTTTGAGGTGGTGGTAATTTTAACATTTTCACATGCCTGTTCACAGCCTAGCTCATTTTCAGAAGTCATTTAAAACGTGGAGAGGGCAGTCTTGCTCTCCGTTTGCCTGCATTTACTGTAGCCATTCCCAAAAAGCCTACAGGATTTCGTTTTGGGGAACTTTAGTTCTAGTTGCTTATTGTGGGAGCTGTATTTCAAGTGCAGAGTCTTACAGTGCCTTCCCTTTCTTCTGATCATGCCTGTAATCAGTCAGCACTCCTGAACCATTATGAACTGTCCATCTCTCTCCAGGCCGGTGTTCATTCTCCCCCTCACTGTCCAGGCGCCGGTCAGGTTGCCCCATTTTCTGACGTGGTCTTTCTCATCATTGGGTTTTGCACAGGCAGCTTCCTGTTTTCACACACTGCTCCCTCTTTCTCCACCTCACCTCCCCCAGCATACACTTTCACCTGGATGGTGCCTAGTTATCAGATGCCAACTCAAAGCACTCCTTTGGCATGCTTTTTCTTCACCTTCTTCCATCATTTTGCTGCTCCCGAAATTGTGTCTGTTGCTTGATGCTCTTACTTGTTTGGGTCATACGATCATTCATTGGGCTGACTACGGGATGAACATCTACCACATTCCCTGCAGTGAGCTCTCTGGCAGCTGCTACTGTCTGGTTTTCAATACAGTTCTATTCTGGCACCTGACACAGTGCCCAGTTCCAATGTAATAAGCACTCTGCTAGGTATGTGTGAAGTACTAAGTGGACAGCAGTGTTCACTGATGTCTGTGGTCTACCAGTCTTTCCTCAATGTCAAGAAATCCAGCGCCTCACTGTCCTCCTTCATTTCCCAAGAAACAGCCTCTGATTTTGAGCTATGAGGGTGTCAACGGGACAAGCGCATGAAGAGTTCCCCAGAATTTTTGGCATGTACTGGACTTTCTCAAGAATCTGACAGGGGCCGGCATGGTGGCACACACCTGTTAGCTGTTCAGGAAACTGAGGCGGAGGGATTGAAAGTTTTAGGCTAAGCTGGGCCACATATCAAAACCCTGTCTCCAAATAAATAGGGTGGAGTGAATTTCAGTGGCAGAATGCTTACCTACTGTGCATGAGGTCCTGGGGTCCATCCCCAGTACTGAAAAAAACAATTGAATGGGGATTGCACTGTCCCTGTCACACTGGGGACACTGGGATTCCCCGAGGCAGCCCACAGCCAGGCCGCAGTGACAGGGCTGACCTGGAAGTGAAAGTCTGTCTCCTCCATCTCTGCCTTCAGCCCAAGAAAGCTGGTTTGAAGTTTATCTGGATAACCCTGAGATTAGCAAAAGAGAAAATACAATATTCTTAATGGAATTACTGATACACAAAGAGGAAACTACAGGTGAAGGAAGGAAATGGATGTTTACTGACTGCATTGCACGTATGTTCTAGTGTACACACCGTCATCTCCTTTCCATTCATCTGTGACCAAGATTAGCAAAAAGGACCTCTGAAACTAGGCAAGGGCTGGCATTTACTCTAGGCATGTGTGGCTGGCTCCAAAGTTTAAGAGTTTCCTACTTCAACTTTCAGAAGGGGACCAGGACCCTTGCCGGTCTGGCTCAGGAGTAGGGCAAACTCCTTTAACCAGAGGTAGGAATGTACCAGCCTCCAGGCCAGGGTGAAGCCACCACATTTATCAGACCCCATAGCTCTTTGCATTGCATATGGGAGCCTGAGAGTCAGGGCAGGTAGAATGCCAAAAAGGAAACAAAGAAGAAGCCTGTCTTTGTTTTCCCTGGCCATTGCCCGGTCAGTAGCGTTCCAGTCTGTGAATTTAACCCACAGGATTTCGAATACATCTACTGCACTCGAGTGAGATACTTTGCTATGGGCGCCAAGGCATGAAAGAGAGCAAAGGGTTCTGGGAAGAGAGGGGTGCTCAGCTTCAGATCTGGAGGACGAGTAAGAGTCATCTGACGGAAGAGGACTCCCAGGGGAGGACGGAATAAAATGTGCTGGAGAAAGGAATAGTATTTGTCAGGGCCTAGTGTGGGCACAGGCCGAAGGCCCTTGAGTCACTCAGGAGAACCCAGTGTGGCAGAGGCCTCAGAAGGGGGGAGCCCGAGGCCAGTCATCAGGAACCAGGCGGGGATCACACTCATTCTGGACTTTTTCTCCTGCTGTCTGGTTGGGTGAGGAATAAAGGACTGAGGGACAGGATGAAAGGAACAGAAGGAAAACGGGAAGCAGGTGGGGACAAAAGTCAAGGGATAGTGATTGAAAATAAGAGTTGCTAAGCACAGTGGCAGCTCCAGACAGTGATATGAGTTGGGAAAATGAAGCATAGCGTTTGACCTTCTGGTTACACTACAGTGATGTCTTGCTGCCGTTTATCATCATCAGCACCCTAACACCCATACACATCTTTTGGGGTGTCTTAGAGAAACTTCTTCAAACTTCCCCTTGCCTAGTAGGAGACTTCGGCAACTATTGGTATGTTCCTGAGATTTGCTTACTCTGGACATTTCATATAAATCAAATCATACAATATGTTCACATAGTCTTGTGATTTCAGGGTTCACCTCTGTTGTAGTATGTGTCGTACTTCGTTCCTTGTGATTACTCCTCAAGTCCTTGCCCCGCCTGAAAAATGCATGTAGTTATGGGGCGGTCACCAGTTCCCAGGAGTGGCTGGATCGCAGTGCCTCAGACCTCGTGATTGTCCTCGATCCGCTGGATCTCTGTCCCGTAGCTCCAGTCAGCCAGGACGCAGGCGTCTTCCTTTCTCTCCTTCCCTATTGAGCAGCAACCATTCTTTAGCGCCGCATCTTGGTACAATTCTGAGTCCCAAATCAGGAGACGTGATGGCAAAATATGGCAAATGTTTAAATTTTTAAAACATTTTATTGCAATAAGAGATACGTTGCCATTAACCCCACTTGCAATGTTTTCCTCACTTTGAACACACTTATCCCGTCGTTCTTGCCACTTTCTGCAGCAGTTCTGGAGTCCTCTTTCATGTCTTTAGTTGTGCTGTCCTGGCAGCCTTGACGTCCTGAGTTGATACACAACATCTACCTTTCATGTTTTTTTTTTTTTTTTTTGACTTCCGGGAAGAGCCTGACGCCTCACAGTGCCAAATCTGGTAAATAAGGTGGATGAGGACACACCGTCTTGTTTTTCTAAGCCTGTCTTTCTGTTGGATGGCACCCAGCGGCAGCATTCCCTGTAATTTTGGACACACCCAATGAAGATGCTCATGAAACAGGACTTGCAGAACTGCTGCAGAAAGTGGCAGGAACCCTGTGCGTGGTGCTTGGGACTTAAACCAGGAAGCACTGAGCGACATTTTTCTTAAGACAAGTTTTCACTAAGTTGCTCAGGCTGGCCTCAAACTTATGATCTTCACGCCTCAGCCTCCTGAGTGGCTGGGATTATAGGAATCCACCACCACGCCTGGCTTCTAATTTTGTTTTAATCCACATAAGGCTTCAAAGGGACTCGTAGCAGACTTGGCCACCTCGTCCATGGCCTTGTTAGACATGAGGTCTTGGACGTAGTTGACTCGTCTTTTATTTCAATTAAGATTAAGGCGATGATGAGGTAGAGGATAAAATTACAGATCTTTTTTAATTTATGAATTTGTTGCCCTAAGAAAAGCTTCCCCAGTTTGTGTTCGTAGAGCTACGGCTCTACCACGAGAAAGGGGAACTTTCGGCTTCTCTGTTTTTTCCACGACTTCCTTTCTGAGTTCTAACATCTCTTCTTGTTCCTATTTGTGCTTCTAACTTTATAGTAGAGCACTTCTGAGATCGAACTGGGTTTAAAAACATAATTTTCACAAAAGGGTAAAATCCTGACTTTCAGATATCAAAATGAATACGTATTAAAGATTTTATTCTGCTCCTTACTCAATTGTGGGAACCAGGGAGATGTTATAATTGGTAGGAAGGAACAGACACATTGTTAGATCAGGAATGTTAAAACAGGTGTGCGAATGAGAGTAAAGCTGATTTTTTTTTTCCCAGCAGGGCAGGGGAGAAGCTTGTGGAACATCCCCTGCACAAGGCAGAATGTGCAAGTCTATAGACAAGAATTATTTGCACTGCTATCGTTTATCTGCAGTTTACAGAGTTGTAAAATAAGTTATAGAAAGTCAGAATCAGACGATGCAGAGGGGCATCCCTCAGAGTCTGGCAAGACCTCCTTTTCTGTGGAAGTATCCAGCACGTTGGTGAACTTGGATAAGTTTCTGTTGTTCCAGTTAAGATTTCAAGAAGAAGACACGATTTCTTTGTGTTTATTTTTATTTTTTTATTAGTACATATGATTGGATTCCTTATGGGGAGTTGGTATATGTGCGAACACATTTTAATTTTTTTACTTCTCTTCCTCTCTGCTTCCTCCCCCACCCTCCATCTCTTTGTCCTCTTCTCTTTTACAAAAGATCTCTCTCTCTCTCTGTTTCGTAGTATCTATTTTTTGTTTTGCTTTTTATTTATATTCTGGGTTTCCCCAGAATATAAAAGAGAAACCATGTGATAGTTAAACTTGCATGTCTGATGTATTTCACTTAACGTTATAGTCGCAAGGTGCATCCATTTTCCTACAGATGACTCAAGTTTATTCTTCTTTATGGCAAAGTAGCAGCCCATCATGTGTAAATTCGACATTTTCTTTATCTATTCATTCTATTGATGGATAAATAGGCTGCTTCTAAGATTCAGCTGTTATGAATTGTGCTGCTAAAAACATGGATATGCATGGATCACTGTAATATGATGTCTTTAACTCATTTGGGAAGGTACTTAGAAGAGGAGTAGCTGGGAAGAATTTCTATTTTTAGTTTTTTGAAGACTCTTCATACTGATTTCCATGATGCTTGTACTAGTTCATATTTCCATGAACAATGTAGAAGGGTTAAAGTTTATTGTAGTGGTTTCTGGTGTGTGGTATTTTGTGTTAGAGAAAAAACATAGGATTTTTCAGAGATTGGTTTCAAGAACAAGGGTTGGGGATGTGTTGTGGAACATGGGAGGCAGGCACCTGGTAGACCAGGGATCGGGGAATAACATCTGGATTTTATTCTTTAGATCGCCGCACACTTCCTATGTGACCTTTGGGCTTGCCATTTTTCTCTCTGCCTTTTCAAGACAGGAAAATAAGTGTTTTTTGTGAAGTACATTTCGGTTCCCCAATGAAAAGTACCAGTTAACTGCAAAGTTATTAATTTGCTTGGCTATGTCTTTTGTCTTCTTGTAGGGATTTTGACACCTCGAGTCCATCTGTCTTCTAGCTCTTCCATCCTTCTCTCTTCCCACCATTTATTTCCACTGCAGCAGGTGGGGACACTATCATGGGATTGAGATTTTCAAAGGCTGCTTCCAGAATTTAGCTATTATGATTTGTGCTGCTATAAACATTCGTATGCAGGTATTGCTGTAGTATGATGTCTCTAATTCTTTGGAGAAGCTACCTAGCAGGGGAATGGGTGGGTTGTATGGAATTTCTACGTTCAGGCTTTTGAGAAATCTTCATACTGATTTCCATAACTGGATAAACAAAATGTGGTCTCTATATATAATGGAATACTATTCAGTTATAAAGAAGGATAAATTAGAGTCATTTATAGGAAAATGGATGGACCTGGAAAATATAATGTTGAGTGAAATAAACCAGACTCACAAGCTTGAATACCATATAGTATCCCTTATTTGAGTGAGGCAAAATACAAATAAAAGGCAGTGGTAAATAATGGATACAAAAAATCAAGGGGCAGATGTCACCCAATAGGCAAAGGGTCCAAGGGAATAAGAAGAGGGCAAAGGGGGAGGGGATTGAGAATTCAGGGGAATAAAGATATTCTAAAAACAAGAACCCAACAACCCAAATTTAAAACTAGTAACACATACACTGGGCACTACACTCACCTTATGTAGTTGCGACTTATTACTTGCATATATGTGGTTGTTTACATTGCTCGTTGTTTTAAGCAAAAGGCAGAATGTATTACGATCTATAAATTTGTGAAATGGCCTGTAAGTTTGTGTAATTTTGGATAAATTTTAATAAAAATCTATTAAAAAAAGATTTTCAAAGGCTTCTTTGGGAGTTTTCTGTTTACCCTTGTAGAACCTCCTACAAGAAGCCTTAAACATCCTTCTTAGTTTCTTTCCTTCTTTCTAAAATATTTAACAGTTGGTGGAATAATTATTCTACATGTAGTAGAGTTCACATTGTCCTTAAAGACTTGGTAAATATTCAGAGGTAGTCTTTCTAGAGCTCCGTGGAGTTCTTTGACCCTGCTGGGCCAGCTGCTGATGGTAGAAAGAAAAATGATGGAGTTTTACAAAGAAAGAAATGGAAGTCGTAGGAACACTTCTGAGATTTGCTTGTCGAGAATGGACTGCTCGTATTAATTGCGAGGGACTCTTCAGGTAGTTCTTCACTCTGTGAGAAGGGCCATTCCCCAAGGAATGTTTGCGACAGGCTCACCATGTAACACCCGTCTACTCAGTGTACTTCTCCTCCCCAAACTAGCTAGCGGAGGAGCGGGTAACAGTGGTGGCCAGACTCCCTTTTCCTTTAAGCCGTGGTATACTAATGACTTTACTATGCCTCAGTTTCCCCGAGCTAATGTTCTTCAACAAATTAAGTCACGTGGTTCCTAGCTTTCATCGCATCAAATCCTACACACCTCTCTTTAATGTTGGGTTATCTTTGGGTGAACCAATGTGATAGAGAAAATAATTCTGATCTCCACCGTCACTGTCAATTTCCATAACACTGAGTTGAGGCTAGATTCTTGTAGACTGCTTTGTTCCCTCCCTGATGCCTTACAGAGGAGTGGAAGCAACAGTTCAGTTTGGTGCACTAATGATTTGTTGCCTTTCGGGACTCCGTGCCGGGACTCATTTACACTTTACACATTCATCACTTCACTTACATTTGATAGATTATTTCCCCAGCCATTCTAGCCCCACTCATGATCTAAGTCTCAATTCCTACGGTGTTCATTATGTCTCTCTCCTACTGGTGTTTCTGTTTCACCATCCACAATCTGATAAGGTTGTCCGTGTATTTGTTAGGGATTCATTTTGTCTCTCTGTGGGAAATAGGTATTCCTTAAAGGACAGAATTATATTGTATGTTTTTCTTTTGTCTTGCACAGTACTTAGCAGGTGCCAGAATCACAGTAGGTGCTGAGCAAATTCTTTTCCAATTATCTAAATGCAAACACCTTTGGGTAGATTTGTGCCAGGCTACATAGATTGTCACAAAGGTCTGCAACAGAGCGCACTGACTATATACATAGCACCCGCAGGGCAGAGTGGAGCAATTCGCCGTGTTCATTTCTTTTTTCGTGGGGGAGGGGGCTGGGGATCGAACTCAGGGCCTTGTGCTTGCTAGGCAAGCACTCTACCACTGAGCTAAATCTCCAGCCCCTCGCCATGTTCATTTCTGATTGGGAGTGGGCACTGTGTGATGTCAGCTGGATGGACAGCTCTTGGCATTGATTAGTGAAAGTATGTAAACTCATAATTTTTTGGATGGAAAGGAAACATCTCTAAGTGTTCTTTTCTTCTTAGAATCTTAAAAATGGAAAGTTCTGAACAGCCCACGTCCATGGGAATACCTGTAGTCACCTAGGCAATTTTGAGAATCAAAGCACTTGCAATGCAGTGCTTGGGGTCAAGTGGAAAAGCAGGAAGACCAGATAGGAGGATACTGTTATAATGTGGAGAAAGATGGCAGCCTCTCGGCTCTGCTTTGGTGCACTGGGAGCGGCGAGGGGGTGGTCTGCAGGGTCGACTTCAGTGGCAGAGCCAGTTACAGGGACAACTGCTCAGGTCCTCTTGGTGACTTCCAAAGTCCAGAGAGCGAGGCTCGGGAGTACGGCCACTCTCAGCGTCTTGGAGGCCAGTTGTTTGGGGGCAGAGGTGGGTGCTGGTGCTGGGATCAGTCCCATCTTCCCTGTGGAAAAAACCACTGGAGTCCTCCCAGCTAAGTCCTCTCCCTGGAGAGGTGGTGTCAGCCAGCCAGAAGTTTTAGAAATGCCTCAGTTTGCAGGACAGTTTCTCATATCCTGGCCCAGCCACATTATGCATGACCCTCTTTGTTGTGCAGGACGGGACTCCAAGCCCCACTAAACTGAAGGCGGGCGATTCTCTGTCTTGTCAAAGTGCTTGCAGCACCGTCCTCGACAGGAAATGGGCCCTGTTAGGGCTCCTCGACTCTTCCTTTTCTTCCCCAGAGGAAGTAGAGCTTTTGCACCAGGGAGGTCAAAACTCACCTAACTCAGGGCAGAAATGGCAAAGAGAAGGGCTGAATATCACAGCTGGCTGGCATTTCAGAAAAGACAGAAGGTATGCAGAGTCCCAACTGGGAGCCATTTCCCAGCTGTGGGATGTTGGGAAAATTACCTAAAAGCCCTGGGCCTCAGTTTCCTCAGCTGTACAGTGGGGATAATAATAAAGGGACCTATTTCCTAAATTTTTTTGTGCAGATTAAGTGAGTTAATATAAGGAAAGTATTTCGAATAGTGCCTGATACAATGAATATACTATATTTTGCTTACCATTAATATTTTATTGTTATTTATAGTATGATGTTATTCATTTATTATATTTAGTTACATATTCTCAAGCCATATTCAGTTACTAGCCTTTTGATACTCACCCCTGGTGGATTTGTTTTAGGGCAGTTAACTAGTTTAGTCTGTGCGAGTCCTGGACAGACCTTACTCACAATACAGGACATCTTGAGGTGAGTACAGAAGTCTCTCTTGAGTAGTGTGATGAAATCTCATGTCTTTCTGCTCAGTCTCATGGGATCAAATTATCCCTTTGTTTAGTGTATCCACACTGTATGCACTATCCACCTGTTAGTCACTCAGTAGATATCTTGGTTATCAGATTGATTAGTGCTGTATCACAGTGCTTGTGTTCAAGTAACCCTTATTTTACTTAGTAATGATCCCAAAGCACAAGAGTAATGATGCAAAGGAGGTGCCAGGGCATAAACATGAAGGACAGATTGACTCTAGTATTGAGTGGCAGTGCTGCAGGGCGGATAGGAAAATCATAGTTTATATAGAATTTGGTACTCTCTAAAGTTTCGAGCATCCACTGGGGGTCTTGGAAGACCTCTTCCTTGGACAAGGTGGGACTACTAAGGTATGTTATTAAGCCTGGGTCCGTGTTAGAAACAACACATCCATGATCCACAAATTGAAGATAACCTGTTTTAGAGGGGAAGAAACTGAAGACAAGGAGATTAAGTAATTTTTGCGGGGCCGTACTTGATGTCTGGCTGTGTGACTTTGGACTTGGAGCCAGAGTCTGAGTTTACAAGTCTGCAGATAGGCCCAGGCAACTGCATGTCAGCAGGTACCTGCAGGAGCTTCCTGAGCAGGTGGCCTTGGGCACATGTTGGAGGATGTGCACACCGGGCCCCGATCGTGTGCATCTTATTACAGAGCTGCCCATCAGCTTCGGTGGAAGTGCACAGGAGGCGCTGATTCCGTGCACCTCCTCAAGGCTCATTCTGAGAAGCAGCACAGAGGATTCTGGGGATGCTGCTGTCCGTGCCCAAGAAGGAGGATGTACCGGAGGATAGGAGTGAGCAGGAGGAGTTTCCTCAATAGAGTTCTACAGACTGGTAGGAGTTGGGAGTGTGGAGAAGATGAATGAGGAAGTAAGAGGAACCCGGCATGGAACTGGGATGGCGTGAATCCCCACTGGGACATTTGCTCTAGGAATGGAAGACCCATCTGCAAAATCTGTGGCTCTTTCTTATTGCTTCTCACTGCTTACACCAAGGGGACATTGTAGGAAAGACGGGGGACAGTGTCGCCTCCCCCTGGAAGACCGTGGCCATTGTTGGACTGTGGTGAGGACTGGGTGGCCTTGCCATTCCCTCCTTCCTGGTGACAGGGTCCCATGTTCCTCTCATCTCCTCTTGCCTTCTGCTGAGTGATGAGGGTGGGCCAGGGAACCCTGCGTAGAACTCAGCAAAGTGGACGATGTCCGTGGACTTGGTGGGATGTGTGTGTGGCTCTGTGTCTTTTGCTGCTGAGTGGTTAAGCCAGGCGTGTCCATGCTGTGGAGCAACTGCTGGGCCCGTGGCCAGTGGAAGGCAGCCCCTCTGGGCTCTGGGGACTTCCTTCATCCATCCTCCCAGTTTTGCCTCTGTCTCTGACTCACATTTGGGCCTTGGATAAGTCAGTTCCTCGAGAGGTCTCAGTTTTCTCCGCTGAAATGAAGACCCAGGACTATGTGACTTTGGTTCCTTCTCTGAGGATCATTCAGTAGACTTTTGAATCTACGTGGTTGGAACTCTCCATGGTGCTCACTTCTGTTGCCTTTGTAAGGACATTCTCTTTCTCTAGTCGATAGGTACAGGACCAAAAGGCCAGGTTTCCCGGGGTCATTCTCCTCTGAACCTGCAGCTCATCTAGAGCTAGCGACATAGTCTAGAAGAGAATCCTGAAGCCCAGGGCCATTGCTCATGAGCTTCCAGTTGGTACAGCCTCTCAGAGGGCTTAGGCAGAAAGGAGCCTCTATGTCGCTGGTCCAGTGACCAGCAGTGAAAGAGACTTTCGGATGAAAATCCTTTCCACAGCTAAGACAATCACTGCCAAGGTGTGGCGCTGAAGCCCCAGGAGCCCTGGGGTTGTCGTGTGTCAGTTGCAAAGGGCTCAATGGAAGGCCTTCTCCAGGAAAGGAGGACACCATGAAGAGCCAAGCCTAACCTGACCTCAGTCTTTGTCCCTTCCCTTCTCGGCTTCCCTCCCACCAAATCTCACCACAAGACTATGGTGGTGAGGTTTACCATCCAAAAGAAAGGAAACCCCACAGCATTTGGATAAGCAACCAAACTGACTCCATTTCCCCTGACAGTTGATACTTATTAACCACCTACATCCTCCCAAATCCTGTAACTCTGCCTCCCTTTGGTGTCCCTGGGACAGCAAGTGGAGTCAGGTTTGCCATGCTTGTGTCTGTTCTTGGCTTTGCTAGGAAGAACGGTGGGCTTCTTGCATGCCTGGCTCAGCAGCTCTGCTGGTGTCTGTGTTTTACTGGGTAATAAATTAGTACAGAGCACTGCCAAGGAAACAGATAAATGGATAGAGCAGCAAACACATTTTTAACAAGGAAAATGGCTTTGTTGCTCTATAGCATCATTTAAATGATTAGCTCAGTTGTTATGTAGTGTTCTGAGTTGCAGGTGGGGAGGGCATCCTGATGAAACACTTCCCTAGAGTCCTGGGGAGAGCAGGGGGTTTGTTTAGGATCCTAGGTCCTGAGAGAGGCTTGCATTTTAGTCACGTGTGATATAGAGTCTGCCTGGGTTTTCAGCCTATAAATAGCTTGTGGTTCAAAGCTGTCCACACCTGCAGGCTATAATCAGGGTAGTCACACTTGAAGGAGTTAGG
Organism: Hystrix cristata; assembly: GCA_004026905.1. NCBI lineage: Eukaryota > Metazoa > Chordata > Mammalia > Rodentia > Hystricidae > Hystrix > Hystrix cristata. The sequence goes on along the minus strand of PVJO010022903.1, from coordinate 3,389 downwards.
AGGACTCTTTTATGATTTGTAATGGTCGTTAATTGCATCCCCATGGTTTTGGTAATGACAAGAGGAAAGGGGACTCTGAGAGGAAGCTCCTTGTTTACAAAGCGAATCTCACAAAGGCAAAGGAAATTCTAGCCATCATCACAAGGGAAAACCTCCAGCATTTAAGAGAAGGGGTATAGAAAAGAAAAGATGCCTCTGTCTCTTTCCCGGATGTTCTCGTGGATATCTAGTTGGACATCTTTCCATAATGTGTGGCTGGTGGGGTTCTTTCTGCACTGCAGTGTCAACTGCTTGAGGGACCTTTGTCACTTGTTCTCTGCAGTGACAGTGCTGGGAATGGTGCCCAGCATATTAAAATAATCAGTAAGTATGTGTCTAAATGTTATTGGGTTGTTTCCCATCCATTCTTCATTATAGCTTAAACACACTTCCACCACCTCCTTCTGCTCTCCCTCTTAAAGTATTGTTCTCTCCCCTGCTCACCTGATTAACTCTGCTTTTTTATCGGAAATCGAGACCTTGCATTGGGCCATATTTCCTATTGTCTCAATTTGACATTAAAATCTTACAGTATTGATCTTTTTTATATCCATTCCACAAACCTTTTCCAGCTTGCTATAAAATTTTTATCTGTTTCTCTAGGAATAGATGAGTTGTATGAATGTGAATTCAATTCATCTTGCAAGTATAATAGCTTATCATAATAGACTCTTCATGTAATGTGATAAGTACTTCAGAAAATAATTTAGCTGTTACAGGAATTTTTTTTTCACTTCACTTCAAATGATTGGTCTCTGTGCCTAATCGCTCAAGAACTCAAGCTTTCTGATAGAAATTGAATTCATATTTGCATATGACCAAGCAACTGATTTTTGTTTTGGAAAGAAATGAAAGAAGAATAAAAGCAGGAGGAGAGAGAATAGAAGAGATATGGAGGAAATATGAGTGTATATTCATGTTCATAGCTTAATTTACAGTAGCTTTGGAGAGCTTACTTACAGCTATCTTGGAGAATATATTTATAAAAAATAAGTACTGTAAGATTGAAGTCAGACAAAAGGGTATACAGTAAATGCTTCCTTTGCATTAGAAAATGTGTCCTGGTAACTTCTGATAAAGAGAACTTTTCAAGCTTTATCATCTCTGCTACTCATGATACTTCCAAGTATTTTTTCTTAGTAGGAGGTTGAGAAGAAATGGCAGCTCTTTGCTAAGCGATTGCTTTATTGGTATAAGTCGTTTGCAATAGAAATGTGTTTACTAAGAGAAGTGCCAATTTAAATGTAGTGTGCTGTACCCCTGGCAAGGAATCTTAAAGATGACTCAAAGCTTTTTTGAAACACTGCCATATAAATTAAAGAAAACCAACTTCGTGATCCGACATTTAGCATTGTTCTTTACAGTTCTACTCTTGGACTGGAGAGGAATTGCAAAAATAGCTTCACTTAATTAGGATGAGAAACATAATAAGCACATATAGATGCATATATATATTTCATTTAAAAATGATTACTTGTAGAAATAGTCCACTGTGTGTGAGGAAGAAAATTAATTTAGGCCTTGTGCTTTATCTTCCCCACTCATTCGTCAATGAGTATTTGTTGAGGATGTCTTACCCTGGGCACTGAGAGGGCCACAGGAGGAATGTGGCAATCTAGATAGAACATCATGGGGCATAGAGTCTACTTGAGGGAACCAGACACACACAGGAAAAGAGCCAGGTGTATGCACCAGGTGGGATGGAATTGAGTGTCCTCAGAGGGAAAGACGAAAAGTGCTTTGGGATACAAGTGAGAAGAGGCATGAACCTAAATGTCAAGGAGGGCATTCTTTCACGCAACAATTGTAGATAAAGCCCCATAATATTATGCTACAGGTACCAAAGATTACACAAACCAGGCCCCTGTGCTTGTAGAGTTCATGTTCTCTTGACATTAGATGAGTGACAAACAAAAAGGAGAGTGTTGAGGCAAACAAAACAGTACGAGGGGTCTGGCTGTGGCTGTGTGCCCTGTGCACCTGCATGCATGTTTATACTCGCTCACGACTCACACCCAGCTTCAGGAAGGAGAGTCAGGGAGCTCCAGGAGGAGCTGGGCTGAGATCTGAGTCAGGAGGGGCAAGCCAGAGAAGAGGTGGTATGCTCTCCTCATCTTGGAGACCAGGACGACAGGGTCTGAAGGATGGAAAGGGACATTCTGGACATTCTGTCAGTCTGAGCTTCTTTTCTCCAAGGTGTGGGCTTGCAATACCTTGCATCAGGTAAGAACTCAAGTGAATCAGCAAATGACATTAGCAGCCAGAAAGATTGGAAACTGTTTCCAGATGAGAGATCTTATTTCGCATCTTTCCATACGATCATGCTGGAATGAAAAGTAGCAGAGCTCCTAGCACCCTGGCTGTTATCACACTGAGAATTTATTTAACATTTACTTCTGGAGTCTTACTGTATGACAGATACAGTTTTCAGTGCTTTACAAATATATTAATTTAATTCCGTCCTTGGAACCTTGTGAGGTAGATGCTGGGTTTTCTCCCCTCTGACAGCTGCAAGGATTGAGGTATAGAGAGAGATCTGTTCAAGGTCACCTTGCTGGAACATGGTCTGGTTACATGGTCCTAGCCCTTAATCATTGTGCTTTCTACCTGCAAGAGAAAGGTACATCAATGTCACTCAGGACTCTTCCGAGCATCCTCATCCTGGACGTGTAGGAAGAGACGAGGGACCTTTTTATTTACTTGTGTAGTCTGAGAACCTTCTGCCATGTTGGAAACGTTCTCTGTGTAGCTGCCAATATGGTCACTGTTATTAGCAATGTGGGCCCTTTGAGCATTTGAAATGTGCTAGGGCAACTGGGAGCTGAGTTTTTCATTTTTATTTAACTTTGATTAATTCAAAGTTTAATAAACCGCAAAACAATATAAAATGCTTTTTTGTTACTGACAATTTTGTTGTTTTGGGAAGACTACTTTTCTTGAGCTGGGACAACCGTTTCCACATATTCAACATTGTTTTATTGTAGTGGGGCGACAGGTCCATAGATTATGTCTAGTAGCTCATTAATAATTTTTGTATTAATTATACAGTGAAGTAAAATGTTCTAGATGTATTGGCTTAAATGGTAAATGTTTTTAAATGGATATCATCTTTAAAAAAATATGACTAACTAGGACATTTAAAATGATAAATGTGGCTCAAACTCTATTTCCGTTGGCAGGTACTGACTGGAAGTGGAGCCTTGTGACTCCAGCAGAATAGGCTTGAACAGACAGGAAATCCCTGGTGTGTTTCTGTGGACCTCCCCCTAGCACCTGAATGACCGGTTCTCCACGGAATCTGGGCCTCACTGTCTATGCTCATTCCGGTTCAGGTTTCCAGGGACCAGCAT